>PITA01011193.1:0-68011 GCA_004023965.1 Spilogale gracilis | reverse complement strand
ATTTAAATTAGATTGCATCTCATCTAAAGCCTTTCTAACCTCAGCTTTCACTTCTGTTACTATGGCTTCCACTTTGAGACTAATGTTCTTTTCTAAATTGACTATTGCTTGGACTATTGCTGCCCTGAATTCCATATCTGTCATATTGTTTATGTTCATTTCCAGTAATTCTGTGACCGAGGTTGCAGTCTCAGGGTTCGTCTTCTGTTGGGTGTTCTTTCTCTGAGTCATTGTGGCAAGGAGTGGTTGAGGGGGTGTATGGCTAGATATATCAGCCACTATCTAGGTGGATTGGTCGTTGGAAGGTTTTGGAGCAACCAGAGCTCACCCTGAAAAGGGAGGAGAGAGAAAAAAGAAAACGGAAGAGAGGAAGCAAGAAAAGACACCCCTGCCAGAGCGGGGCCCGGTGATAGGATTTATATGGTACAAAGCTGTTACAGGGTAAAGAAAAGGGTTATCAAGGGTAAATAAAGATTTCAAAAAGTGACCCCAACCTATATGACCCCCAAGACCAGTATTTATATAATATAGAAGCGAAGACAATTACACAGACACACTGACAAACTAGAGTGGGAAGGTGAGGGCAGACACTCCTTGTGGGCAAGGAATGTGTTTCAGACGCTCCTGAGTCTGTCTTGTTGTTATTGTTGGAGGAGCCCACTTTCAAAAGATATAGGGGGATTAGAACTGGTTGTATATAGGGGTAGTATTGAATAGGGATGTGGGATTGACTTGAAGCTTGTATCTACATTACACGTAAAAGAGAGAAAAAAGGAAAGAGGAGAGAAGAAAGGGAAAAAACAGAGAGAGCGAACAGTGAAACAAGAGGCAACAACAAAAGCAGAAAATACAGGGGTGTGTTTGAAAAGAGAAAAAAAGAGAAAAAAATAAAAGAAATAAAAAATAAAAAAGAATAAATGAAAAAAATAAAAAATGTTATGGGGTGTTGTATTGGGTATCACGTTGTGATATGAAGGGGGCTAAAAATTGAAAGAAGAAAAACCGTAGGAATGTATTTTTAAGATTAAAGTGGAAGCTTTAAAAGTAAAAATAGAAAAAAGTTTAAAAAAGTAAATGAGGTGGAAAACAATATCAATGAGTTGTAGGGCTTTTGGTACTTGTAGTCAGTGCCAGGAGTTTAATAAATTGCCTTTCCCCCGATTTGGGGTTTTGCATTGGAATGTTGTCCTCCTGAGCTTCTGGCGTGCTTTCTGGGGGCAGGGCATGCCTTTCCCTTTCAGTCCTTCTACCTAGGCTGAGTCTCTCGGCCCCCTTGCTAGAGGCCTGTCTCAATGGTAACCAGGTTATCAGGTTACAATTCTCTGGTAGCGGAGCGTTGTTCTTTTATGTCTTTTTTCAGCTGTTGTGGAAGTCAGGTCGGAGCAAGATGTCTGCGCCCAGACCTCCCTCCCAGAGAGAGCCTCTACACAGGGAGGGGCTCTTTCCAGCCTCCCGGTTGGCAGTCTGTCACAGCTGGGCTGGTGCAGACGTTGTATTGGTTTCTGCCCCCACCCCTGCTTGTCGTTTCACTCCCGCACCTCAAAGCCACAACTCCTTTTGGATTGCGCGACTTTGTCTGCGCCCTGGGACCCGCGGCCTCTCCAGTCCCATGCAAGTCTGTAAAAACGCCTTCCCTGGGGGGTTCTGTGCGGCCCACGGTGTGGAGAGAAACAGGAGAGAAGGGCAGAGGCGTAAAAATAGAATCCACTCCCGCTGCTTTTGCTGCAGCTGCGGCGGCTCCGGCGGGGCGCGCGGGGTGGCCGGAAAAAATTTTAAAGTCTCCTTGCCTTGCCCCCGGCTCCGCTGTGTTCCCGTTTCTGTCTAGCCCTGATTCAGGCCATAATCTGCTGTTATTCCTCACTCACAGAGCACTTTCGTTTTGGGGTATTTGTTTTCAATGGTTCAGCTCTGTGGGCTTCCTCCCCCACTCCCCTGTCTCTGGGGGCAAGCCTCCAGACCATCTTATTTGTTTCTACCTTTTTGCCGATGTTCTTTGTCTCTTGTGGCGGTCCAGAAGTGGGAAATATCACATTTCCGGCTGATTTCATGGGTGTTCACGGTGGTCTTGTAGTGTTTTTTTTTTTGCTGGAATTCAGCTCTCTTCAGGGAACTCCCTGAAATGTGGTCACCTGGCCTTCCGCCATCTTGACTCCCCTATGCTTCACTTTTTAAAGATGTCCAAGGTTGTCAGTATTTATATTTCAAGTGATGGACATCAAGATGGAGATTCGTATATTTCCTGTGCTACCCATGGCAGTTTCATTCTTGCTCTTTCCAGAACAAGGCAGCCTGTTGCCTGATGATGTTGATCCTGAGAGAACTGGAAGAGTACCATATATTCTGAGGATTTGGTTCTAACTAGTTAGGCTAAGGAGCATGAAAACAAACTCATTATTTTACATTGTGTTATATGAAATTTCTTAGAGTTAAGGTATACCTTCTATTAGCTTCTCTGCCTAATAATTTACTCTGATCATATATTTTTTTTTAATTTTTAAATTGCAAGTGCAAAAGTTGGCAGTGACTGCATCAGACAAGAAGCTAGAAACAGATATAGGAGTGGAATTAATGATTCCTGGTTTCAACAATTACATTTGTTTTATAATATCATGCTTCTTTTGAAATGTTTGGTATCATTTTATCTTTGCACTAACATTCCAGACAGAAAAACAACATAAATATACTAAATATATTATATCTATAGATTTCCAGAGCTGAATAAAGAGCTAGTATGGAGGTGGAAAATTATATGTCATAATGTTTTATTTTATCTTTATATATTTTGTTTTCACCTTTTTATTATTTATAATGGTAATATTAATATGTTTCATATAATGGGGTCCCATTTCCAATCTCTGATATGCAATGGATTCCTAGGTTGAAGAACTTGATTTATCACTGGCCATGATGGGTCTGCTTGCTGATTTAACTGGAATTTGTATCTTTCCTTGATTTTTGAATGATGGTTGTTTGTATCATAATCCCTCAATTCTTCAAATTCCAATTTTGTTGGAGGTAGCATTAGGTCTCTCCACAAAAACTAACTGCCAGACTCTCTTGCAGCTAATACAGTTATGGCCATTGAGTAAGAAATGAAAGTTTAGTGGATATTTTGTGTAGAATTAACTGGGGATTTGGGGAAAATCTAGTCTCCTTGGAATGCGGAGCCAGATGTGGAATAACTGTTGTTGCTGCACCAGCACACATTTAAAGAATTTGAAAGTGAGGGCAACAATCTTTTTTTTTTTTTTTAATAAGATATTGTAATTAGGGGCTCCTGGGTGGCTCAGTTGGTTAAACGACTGCCTTCGGCTCAGGTCATGATCCCGGAGACCTGGGATCGAGCCCCACATGGGGCTGCCTGCTCGGCAAGAAGCCTGCTTCTCCCTCTCTCACTCCCCCTGCTTGTGTTCCCTCTCTAGCTCTGTTTCTCTCTGTCAAATAAATAAATAAAATCTTTTTTTTAAAAAAGATACTGTAATTGGATTTCTGACATATATCTGAATGTTATTCTCAACATCTATTACTTTCTCTTGGTTATGATAGCATTGGCAAGGGGAATTCCACATTCCAAAACTTCCTGAGGTTTGGCTGGTGGTGTGTGGATGAGATGTACATATTTAAAGAACCAAAGATGGATTGAAAACTTCCCCTTACCATTTTCAACATTTTATACCTTGACTGTATATGTCTAGAGACTTGCTGCTCTTGGGTGTGATATTCTGTATTTTAAACTTTGCTCCATTTTGATTCTTTGGCAGCTTATGAAATTGTAATACACAGATTCCTTCCAGATGGCTCTAGTCAACTCTCATTTCTGTCCTATACTTGCCAGCCTTGTCCCATTGCCTCACTTGGCCTGATGAGAAAAGGATTTCCATTTTTACATGCCAAGCACACTCAGAGCCTTCACGTTAGTTGCTGATCCTCTGCTTATGATGCTCTTTTTACATATATCTCCTCATACCTCATTCCCTCACTTCCTTAAGGTCTACCCAGATCACCTCCCTGATCACCCCCTCACCTTCTTTTTTTTATTTAATGGCACTTAATACTTAGTAGTTTCTTTATTGTTTGAATCTTTCAGAGAAATCTAAGTTCCAAAAGTAGCAGGGACTTTTGTACATTGCTATATCTCCATAGGTATAGTACATACTCAATAAGTATTTCTTGTGTGAATGAGGTTTTGCAGACAGTCATACTTATTGTTCTTAGAGATGGTGTTACTGGTAGCCATTCTGATCATAGGGTGTAGTTGTTAGTCAGAGATTAATATGGGTCTGAGATTATTTGCCTCTTTAAACAAACATAAAGATGAGTTGGTGACAACCACATTTTTATTCTTTAGTCACTACTTGGAGAGTCTGATTTTTTGAGACAGTCTATTAAATATCCAGTAAACTCAAAGTCTTTACTCATATAAACCATGCCATTTATTGCAATGTTACACTAGGCAGGCTACCCAGCTGTAATTCTTTCCTAATTATTCATAACCATGTGGCATTTTAGGTCAGTGGTTTGATGTGTAAAGTTCCATACTCTTTTTACTCTTACTACATACAATGAACATTTTGGCTTCCAATTCACTTTCTGTTTAGCTATCCAGTTCCACTTTATATTAGTTACATGACAGTGAAGATGTCTGTTGATTTAGTTAAGTTCAGGTTTTTATTTGTAAAATGGATATAATAATAATAATAATATCCATCCTGACAATCTCACAGGGTTTTTGTAAGAATAAGTGATATAATAAGTATTCAAATTTATTATAAAGCAAATTATCATAAAATATACTTATCCATTTGTTTTAAATTTACTTTTATACATCCCAATGAAAAAAAATAGTATTCTTATTAAATAGTGTTAGAATTATTAGTTAATACATTATAATCCTGTGCTTTCTTAAGTGGGAAGCTGCAGATTGTTTCAAAGTCAACCATTTGCTTCTTTTTGATTGAGAATTGGCTTCCTGCAAGGTAATTGTTTGTGTTTTATCCCTATGGATATGTAGAAGTCCTCATGAACCTCAATTTATCTATTTGACTTGTTCAACATAAGCAATATTTCGTAGTATTTGCCCAACTATAAAATGTATGTACTCTGTCTTGAAAATACAGAAATAATAGAAACAACTTTGCCAAGAAATTCATTTTGGGGCGATAATGGATTAGGAAAATTCTAAAACAAACCATATTCCAGGTCTCTTACTTTGTTCCTTTAAATTTATTGTTGAATACCTGTATAATATAAATTCTTACTGTTTACTGTTATTATGCAAAGACTGTGAGGAATTTTTTAAATTAGATTAAAAATGGAGCCCAGGCTTGAGAATCCCCTGAGCAGACAAAACCATTAAAGCCATTTAAGCAAAACCAAATCTAGCTCATTCTATGAACATAAGAGAAATCTAACTTAGTTTATTTGTGAGTGTCTCTAATAAATGTAAAAGAAACTTAAGTTATCTCCCTAAAAATGGTATAAGATAATCATTTTTAGCCAATCCCCAACCATCTGGAAACTTCCACTGTAATAATCAATCACTGTAAAGATTCAACGACTTCCTCATTTTTCCTTTATAAGTCATCCTGTAATGCCATGTCCTGAGCTTCATATCACTTTTAAATTTCAGAGCTCCCAGTTTGCAAACTGTTCTTACAAGTTCTATTAACTCTGACTACTATTTAGGGCAATTTTAATTTTGATATTTCTGGATTTTTGATGAAACCCAAAATGTATTTTAAAATAATTATATGAAGAATCGTGTTTGCTTAGTGATTTCAAGCAGAGTATGAAGCAGCAGTGCATATGCCTATAAGAATGGACCTGACAGGGTATTTATATTATATCTAAATGCTGCAAAAATGTTTAAACAAAATTCTTTAAATTATCGTGGGGAAGAATACATTGGTATGAAATCCTAGGGAAAAAGAAATATATGTTGGGATTAGAAGTTTAAATTAAGAAGAATTAATTTTAGCTTTCTATTTTAATAAACTCCATTACAGAGGTTTGAAACTTGTAAACTTGAAAGTATTCTTTTTCTCAGTGATATCTTTCCCAACTTATTATTCTCTTGTGAAATATTTTAGACATAAAAATATGTTCATAACCCAGCCACCCTATCCTTCCCCCCAGTAACCCTCAGTTTGTTTCCTGAGATTAAGAGTCTCTATGGCTTGTCTCCCTCCTTGGTCCCATCTTGTTTCATTATTTCCCTCCCTACCCCACACAACTGCCAATCCTGCCTCTCAAATTCCTTATATCAGAGAGATTAAGTAGGATGTTCTTTGGCATCCATATATTTGTGGTTTTTCCAAATTTTTTCTTGTGGTCGACTTCAAGTTTCATAGCGTTGTGGTCAGAAAATATTCATGGTATGATCTCAGTCTTTTTGTGCATGTTGAAGCCTGATTTGTGACCCAGTATGTGATCAATTCTGGGGAATGTTTCATGCACACTTGAAAAGAATGTATATTCTACTGCTTTAGGATGAAATGTTCTGAATGTATCTGTTATGTCCTTCTGATCCAATGTGTCATTAAAAGCCATCATTTCCTTACTGATTATCTGCTTAGATGATCTATCTATTCTTATAAATGGGGTGTTAAAATCCTTTACTATTATTGTATTGTTATCAATGAGTCTCTTTATGTTTGTTATTAATTGATTTATATATTTGGCTGCTCCCAAGTTGGGGGCATAAATATTTGCAATTGTTAGAACTTCTTGTTGGCTAGACCCCTTTATTATGATATAGTGCTCCTCTTCATCTCTTGTTATCTAGTCTTTGATTTAAAATCTAGTTTGTCTGATAAAAGTATGGCTACTCCAGCTTTCTTTTGACCTCCATTAGCATGATAGATGATTCTCCATTCCCTCACAGTGTATGGGTGTCTTTAGGTCTAAAGTGAATCTCTAATAGGCAGCACATAGATGGTCTTGTTTTATTTATTTGTTTTGTTTTCTTTTGTTTGTTTTTATACATTCTGATACTCTGTGTCTTTTGATTAGAGCATTTAATCCATTTATATTCAGAGTGATTTATTGATAGATATGAATTCAGTGACAACGTATTTCCTATAAAGTCATTGTTTCTAGAGATTTTCTCTGTTCCTTTCCAGTTTTTGTTGCTTTTGCTCTTTCTTTCCCACTCAAAGAATCCCCCTTAATATTTCTTGCTGGGCTGGTTTAGTGGAGTTAAGGAGTTAAAGAACTCCTTTAGTTTTTATTTATCTGGGAAACTATTTATCTCTCCTTCTATTCTTAATGAAAACTTGATGGATATAGTATTCTTGGCTGTATTTTTTCTTCTTTTGGTGTCTTGAATATATCCTGCCACTCTCTTCTGGCTTCCCAGGTTTTTGTGGAGACATCTGCTAACCTGATTTGTTTTCCCTTGGAATTTTGGAATTTCTTTTCCCTTGCTACTTTCAGGATGCTTTCCTTTTTTCTGTATTTTGCAAATTTTACTATGATATGTCTTTGTGTTGGCCGGCTTTTGTTGATTTTGATTAGAGTTCTCTGTGCCTCTTGGGTTTGGATATCTGTTTCTTTCCCCATATTGGGGAAGTTTTTAGCTATAATTTGCTCAACTAATCCTTCTGCCCCCTTTTCCTGCTTTTCTTCTGGAACTTCTGTGCTATGAATGTTATGCTTTATGGAGTCTCTGAGTTCTCTCAGTCTTTATTCATGATCCAATATTTTTCTTTCCCTATTCTTTTCATCTTCATTTTATTCCATAATTTAATCTTCCTTATCACTTATTTATTTCTCTGCTTCTTTCATCTGTCTGGTCATTTCATCCAGTCAGTTTCTCATCTAGGCTATAGCATTTTTTTATTTTAGCCTGACTAGTTTTTAGTTCTTCTATATCTGCAGTAAGGGTCTCTCTAGTTTCATCTATGCATTTCTCAAGCTCAACTTGTATCTTTATGATTGTTGTTTTAAATTCTGATTGAGGCATATTACTTATGTCTATTTTGATTAACTCCCTCTTTGTGACCTCTTCTTGTTCTTTCTTTTGGGATGAATTCCTGTCTTGGCATTTTATCTACGTATCCATCTTTTGTGTGTTAGGAAAGCCTGTACCCGGTCCTATTTCCACTAGAGCTGAAGCTTTGCAGTACTCTATGATTGGTAGACCTGGTGCGTGTGGGAGTGGGGGGAGGGTTGTACTGTCATCTAAGAGAGGGAGCCTGCTACTGCTCTGGTTCTGAGTCACATTTGTCCTATTAAAAAAAGGCATCTACAGAGTGCAGTGGGATGGGGCTTAGTGTAAACCGCTCAAGCCTCCACTGTGCGTACTGTGCCACTTGCTAAAGTCTGTCTGTGCTGAGAGGAGGGTGAAAAATCGCTTTGGCCTGTTCTTCCTTCCTAGAGAGAGGAGTTTGCACCTGCCACTGTTCAGAAAGCCCTCACAGAAGAGGAACAATCTCCCTTCTTGTGTCTCAGGCTTCCATCAGATCCCTGCCTTCCCCCTGTATGAGTTTGTGCTGTCTGCCCAGCCAGCCATGGTGCAATGCTCCTGTGTTTTATCTCAGGTATATAGATTCTATGATTTTTTTGCTTCCATTTTAACATCTCTCATATGTCTATGCTAGCATACTGGGAATGGGGGCTATTTATTTTCCTGAAGGTACTCCCTGTATTTAGCAGTAAAAGTAATGTTTCCAGGGAGCCCTACTTGACCCCTTGGGACTCATCTACTTTGGAAACCTAAATAGATTCTGATATTCCCTGTAGGGGAAACTATGTTCTTCTTCTTCTTCTTCTTCTTTATTTTTTTTAAGATTTTAGTCATTTATTTATTTAACAGAGAGAAACACAGCTAGAGAGGGTACACAAGCAGGGGGAGTGAGAGAAGGAGAGAAGCAGGCTTCCTGCTGAGCAGGGAGCCTGATGCAGGGATCGATTCCAGGACTCTAAGATCATGACCTGAGCTGAAGGCAGACACTTAATGACTGAGCCACTAAGGCACCCTGGAAAGGAAATTCTTAACCCCTATTAATATACTACCAGTGGGAATTGGCAAATCACCATTGTTTTTTCCAATGTATTTGGTCAAGTAATAACTAAACACTGACAACTGGCCAATCTTTTAGAATATTTTAAATAAGCCCATGAGAAAGAAGATGATGGATCTCTAATTATCTATATGTAAGTATAATATATTTTATTTTAACACATATTGTTTCCATTGAATTTGTGCATACCTTCTGGCTAGCAAGGCTTTTCTTGTTTCTGAAACCTAGTGTCTTCCCAAACTATAGCCTGCAAAGGACTCTGCCCTGTGATTCTTAGGTCTAGGAAAAATGGCTAGGTAGGCCTTTGTAATGTCTGTAATGTTTTGCTTTTATGGGATATAGAGAGGGGTAAGCATTTATGATGATTGAGTGAAATTCACAGGTAATAATTAACCAAGCTCCTGTGTTTGCAACCCCTTATTTAGCTAAATAAGCCATACTTGTTCTTGCATACTTGTACCTTAATTCTATGATGTGCTTTAGTGAATCTTAGGGTCATATGAAGAATATTTGATTAACTTATTCATATGTGTAAATAGGCCTTAGATAATTAAAAGATCTGTGATTAGAGAACTTCTTGTATTGGTTTATTGAGTCAATAATAATACTATTAATAAATAAATCAATATATGAATATTAATTTTGATTATTACTATTAATAAATAATATCTATAGAATATATAAATTAATAAGTAATTTTATTCACCACTTAATATAGGTTAATAATCGTATTATATATTTTATATTTGTTGCCTCATTTAATTTCTACACATGATTTTTTTTTTTCTACACATGATTTTTTGTTAGAAAGCATCTTTCTGGGCATCTGGGTGGCTCAGTGGGTTAAAGCCTCTACCTTCAGCTCAGGTCCTGGGATTGAGGCCCCTATCAGGCTCTCTGCTCAGCAGGGAGCCTGCTTCCTCCTCTCTGCCTGCTTGTGATCTCTCTCTCTGTCAAATAAATAAATAAAAATCTTTAAAAAAAAAGAAAGCACCTTTTTTAATTTTCTAAGTTTTTTTAAAAGATTTTATTTATTTATTTGACAGGGAGAAACACAGCTAGAAAGGGAACACAAGCAGAGGGACTGAGAGAGGGAGAAGCAGGCTTCCCACCGAGCAGGGAACCCGATGCGGGGCTTGATCTTGGGTCTCCAGGATCATGACCTGAGCTGAAGGCAGTCGCTTAACCAACTGAGCCACCCAGGCACCCCATCTAAAAGTTTTTTTTAATTTAAATTCAACTTAGTTAACATATACTGTATTATTAGTTTGGTGATTCATCAGTTGAATATAATACCGTGTGCTCATTGCATTAGGTGTCCTCCTTAATGCCCATTACCTAGTTACCCCATCCCCCCACCCACCCCCCTTCAGCATCCCTCAGTTTGTTTCCTATAAATTAAGAGTCTCTTAAGTTTTGCCTCCATCTCTGTTTTCATCGTATTTTATTTTTCCTTCCCTTCCCCTATGTTCATCTGTTTTGTTTCTTAAATTCCACATATGAGTGAAATCATATAGTATTTATTTTTCTATGACTTATTTCACTTAGCATAATACCCTCTAGTTCCATCTATGTCATTGCAAATGACAAGATTTCATTCTTTTTGCTGTCTGAGTAATATTCCATTGCATATATACACTGTATCTTCTTTATCCACTCATCTGTAAATGGACATCTGGGCTCTTTCTGTATTTTGGCTATTATTAATAATGCTGCTATAAACTGGGATGCATACGCCCTTTAAGATCACTATGTTTGTATCCTTAGGATAAATGCCCAGTAGTGCAATTGCTTTATTTTTTTTTAACTTTTTGAGGAGCCCCTATACTGTTTTCCAGAGTGACTGTACCAGCTTGCATTCCCACCAACGGTGTGAAAGGTTTCCCCTTTCTCTGCATCCTGGCTACATTTGTTGTTTTCTGAGTTGTTAATTTTAGCCATTATGACCAGTGTGAGGTGGTATCTCATTGTAGTTTTGATTTTTATTTCCCTGATGATGAGTGATGTTGAGCATTTTCTCATGTGTCTTGTTAGCCATTTCTGTTCTGACCATTTTTTTTAAAAGATTTTATTTATTTACTTGACAGAGAGAAACATAGCTAGAGAAGGAACACAAGCAGGGGGAGTGAGAGAGGGAGAAGCAGGCTCCCCGCCGAGCAGGGAACCCAATGCGGGGCTCAATCCCAGGACTCTGGGTTCATGACCTGAACCGAAGGCAGTCACTTAACCAACTGAGCCACCCAGGTGCCCCGAGTTCTGCCTATTTCTTGATTGGATCTTTTGTTGAGTTTGATAAGTGTTGAATTTGATAAGTTCTTTGTAGGTTTTGGATACTAGTCCTTATATCATAAGTCATTTGCAAATATCTTCTCCTATTCCACAGATTGCCTTTTAGTTTTGTTCACTGTTTGCTTTGCTGTGCAAAAGCTTTTTATCCTGATGAAATCCCAATAGTTCATTTTTGCTCTTATTTCCCTTGTCTTTGGAGACATATCTAGTAAGAAGTTGCTGTGGCCAAGTCAAAGAGGTTGCTGCCTGTGTTCTCCTCTAGGATTGTAATGGTTTCCTGTCTCACATTTAGGTCTTTCATCTTTTTGAGTTTATTTTTGTATATGGTGTAAGAAAGTGATCTGGTTTCATTTTTTTGCATGCAGCTGTCCAATTTTCCCAACATCATTTATTGAAGAACTCTTTTTTTCCATTGGATATGCTTTCTCGCTCTGTTGGAGATTTGTTGACCATAGAGTTGAGGATCTATTTCCGGGTTCTCTATTCTGTTCCATTGATCTAAGTGTTTGTTTTTGTGCCTGTACCACACTGTCTTGATGATCGCAACTTTGTAATATAGCTTGAATTTCAGAATTGTGATGACTCCAGATTTACTTTTGTTTTTCAAGATACTTTGGCTATTTGGTGTCTTTTCTGGTTCCATACAAGTTTTAGGATCATTTTTTCCTAGCTCTGTGAAAAACATTGATTTTTATTTTGATAAGGATTGCATTGAATGAATAAATTGCTTTCAGTAGCATAGACATTTTAACACTGTTCTTCCAATTCATGAGTATGGAATTTTTTAAAAAGATTTTATTTATTTATTTGACAGAGAGAGATCACAAGTAGGCAGAGAGGCAGGCAGAGAGAGAGGAGGAAGCAGGCTCTCTGCTGAGCAGAGAGCCCGATGCAGGCCTCAATCCCAGGACCCTGAGATCATGACCTGAGCTGAAGGCAGAGGCTTTAACCTACTGAGCCACCCTAGTGCCCTGGAATGTTTTTCAATTTCTTTGTGTCATCCTCAATTTTTTTCATAAGTGTTTTTATAGTTTTCAGAGTACAGATCCTTTACTTTTTGGTTAGGTTTATTCCTAGGTATCTTAGGGTTTTTGTTACAATTGTAAATGGGGTAGATTTCTTGATTTCTCTTTTTTCTGCCTCACTGTTAATATACAGAAATGCAGCTGACTTCTGTACATTGATTTTATATACTGTGACTTTTCTGAATTCCTATATCAGTTCTAGCAATTTTTTGGTGGAGTCTTTTGGGTCTCCCACATAAATCATAACAGTACATGAAAAGGATTATTAACCATGACCAAAATGGGATTTATTCCTGGGCTATAGGGGTAGTTCAACATCCCCAAACCAATCAGTGTGATACACCATATTAATAAAAGAAAAGACAAAAACCATATCATCCTCTCAATAGATACAGAAAGGCATTCAACAAAGTACATCATCTTTTATTGACGAAAACCCTCTGCCATGTAGGAATAGAGGGAACATACCTCAATATCATAAAAACCATAAAAAAAAGACTCATAGTATCGTCCTCAATGGGGAAAAACAGAGCTTTCCCCCAAGGTCAGGACCATGATAGGGAAGTCCACTCTCACCACTGTTGTTCAACATAGCACTAGAAATCCTAGCCTCAGCAATCGGACAACAAAAAGAAAAGGCACCCAAATTGGCAAAGAAGAAGTCAAACTTTCACTCTTTGCAGACAATGATACATATGATTTTTTATTATCATCATCTTACAAATGAGAAAACAGAGAAGTAAAATAATGTTTCCAAAGTTTCATAGCTGGTACCTGGTAGAGTTGAGATTCAAATGCAGATCTGTTTTACTCCAAAAGTCAACTTAATATATAATGATTAGCATTCATGAAATATACATTTTCTACATTAGAAAAATGGGAAAATTAAAATGCTACCAAGTTATGAATTTTTAAATATGATTTATAGCAATTGAATGGCAAGTTCAAAATAAGAGAAGTAATGGAAATGAGAACTAAAAAAAAATTGGAAAATCACCAAAAAGTATGAAATAAGCCAAAATGCTATTGCATGGGAGAAAATAAGTCTTATATTTTTTAATATTTTAAATATAAATTATGATGCTATTCCAGAAATAATATAAAAACATGTCAACTTCTGTTTAACTTTATTTTCAAGGTACTTTTCTAAAATGCTAGAGCCTTCAGTCAGTCAAATGTGTTTAATATGACTCATAAATAAGAATTTCCTAAGGAGAATTTATATGTGGCAGTAAGACTATAATTGCATGCAAAGTGGTAAGCATTCACTTGAAAAATCTACTCCATATTTAGCAGTATCTTGGAAGTCTGATGTCATTGGTAAAGCCAGAAAACAATTCCCAGGCTTTTCTATGTCCTTAACCTCAAAGGAAACAGTTTACCAAAAGGCATCCCAGCACACATGTAATCCAGGAAATATATGGCATTAAATAGCATCTGGTGGTCATTACACATAGTGAGTAAAAGTCCTCAAACTCAACCAACTCCCATTCTGCCCCAGCATACAGACTGCCTAATTTGGAGAAAAGAAATATAAAAGTTGGTTTTGGTTGAGATAAAAATTTGAAATCATAAGCAGTGTGTGTAGTGCATATGATAGATTACCACAATTTCCTAGTGGCTCTATGTGTAACTGAAAGGAAAGAAGATGTCTCAATATATTTTTGTGGGCTGGAAAAATAATTATTACTTTAAACCATAGGAAATTGATGATAGTTGGCCATTTTTAAACTAAAAAGTGGCAAATACTAAATCAATTGGTCTATCATGTTGGCTTGTACAAATCAATAAAAAGATATTGTTATTTGTAAATGAAGCTTTCTGTATTCTTACATATTTGCAGTTAATAGTTTTGTAGGTAGTATTTAGAAAGAAAGTCTTAAAATACAAAACAAAGCAAATTAATGGTAATCTGTAAGATTTGCCTCCAAATTATGAGCAGTAGCAGTAATTCCAAGGGGTTGGAATTAAAAAAAAAAAAGGTTTATTTATGGGACGCCTGGGTGGCTCAGGCATTAAGTGTCTGCCTTTGGCTCAGGTCATGATCCTGGAGTTCCCAGATCAATCCTTGAATCAGGCTCTGGCAGGAAGCCTGCTTCTCCCTCTCTCACTCCCCCTGCTTGTGTACCGTCTCTAGCTGTGTTTCTGTCAAATAAATAAACAAAATCTTAAAAAAAAAAGATTTATTTATTTGAGAGAGAGTGTGAGTGAACAGGGGTGTAGGGGGCAGAGGGATCAGAGGGATAGAATTTTCAAGCAGTCTCCCAGCTGAGTGTGGAGCTCTGATAGATGAGGACACTCAGCCTTACAACCCATAAGATCATGATCTGAGCCAAAATCAAGAGTTGGATGCTCAACCAGCTGAGCAACCCAGGCACCCCTAAGAAGTTTCAATTTTTGAAGTAAGCATTCTCTTTTATTTGAAAAAAAAAAAAAAAAAAAAAAAAAAAATATATATATATATATATATATATATATATATATATATAAAGGGATATTCCAGGTTTTAACTGTCATATATTAATTTACTATATAAATAACATTTTGAAAAAAGATTTAAATGACAAATTAGAAAAATATGCTGGAGATATTTAGAAGGCAATATTTTGTTTCTTTAATGAGAAGAATTTAATGCTAATAAAATGCTTTGCTAACATTTAAAATTATGAGGTTTAGAAACCAAATGTCACATAATTTAATAACTTTATGCAAAAGTAGGCAAGATTTATAATAGAAAAATAGTCTTAAAATGATTTTCCTATTAATGATCTTAGTAAAATTTACTGTTGTGTGGCCAAAGTTTGGTTTACTATAGCCAAAAGAATTAAAATCACAGAAGTGCTTACCCAGGCAAGGGCCATTCTTCTAGAAATAATTCATTTAGCAGCGCAAAACTGGAATACCATATAAGTAGAGATAAGACATGAGTTAGGTAAGGTAAAAATAATTATATGCAAGCTTAAAAAAATAGTATCTATTCAGTCACTACTGGTCTTGCTTTGAAGAGCATCAGTGCATTTGATTTTGATTTTTTTAACTGCAGCCGTTGACTGTGGACATCAGTAATACTTGAAACTATAAATTATAAAGCAGGAAACAGCAACATTTTAAGATTAAAATATCATCATGATTCAGTATGTATTATTTTCATTTTTTAGCATGACATAGTAACTCCCTTCGTGCAGTTTTCCGCAGGGATAAATGAAGGAAAGTAATATTCATCAAGTACCTCATCAAGAAGGGTCATTGCTTTTGTAGTAGTAAAAACAGGTACCCATAATTCTCTAGTGCCCTCTGTTATTTACTGAGCACTTTCTAAGGGATGGTGTGTTTTTAGGCAGAACCTGGGACTGGGCTGAATTATTTGCATAACAAAGAGCAAGACAGTCAACATGATGAGAATGATAAAATGAAAGAAGATGAGACTGGGGAGGGAAACAAACTATAGAAGATCTAATCTCAGGAAACAAACTGAGGGTTGTTGGAGGGTGATGGCGGGGAGGGAGAGGGTGGTTGGTTATGGACATTGGTATGTGGTATGGTGAGTGCTGTGCATTGTGTAAGTCTCATGATTCACAGACCTGTACCCCTGAAGCAAATAATACATCATATGTTACTAAGAAAGAAAGAAAGAAAGAAAGAAAGAAAGAAAGAAAGAAAGAAAGAAAGAGAAAGAAACGGAAAGAAAAAGAAAGAAAAAAGAGGGAGAGAGAGAAAGGAGATGAGCACCTGCAATGGTGAACTCAAGGTTAGGAAAAAACAGACCTTGCAGCCAAAATCTGGGGGAGATTGAAGACAACTATGAGTGAAATGTATGTGTACTCCCTGAGACCTTGTAAATCTTTAGCAAAAATACCCAAATTCTGATATGCTTGCTATAAATAGATTTCCTGTTGTTGCTTGTGACAGATCCTAATTTTGTATCAGGGTTGTAAAAGAGTTAGCCTGAGTGGTCAGGAAGGTAATATACATCTGGGTTGCACCTTAATTATCTCATTAAAATCTCACAACAATCCAAGGAGGTACATATTGTTATTTACAATTATTTTTGAGGAAACTTAAGGCCTGGAGAAAGTAAGTGATAACCTGTGAAAGGACATAGACTGTCTGTCAAGTGATAATAAGTGACACAATTTGAATCAGATCTCACATTCAAAACTTTTTATACTTTATGTCATCATATTGCTTTTCATCCTAGCAATTTAATTTTATCTGAGATTTCTTGTAGAAAAACAGAACACATGTCTACATTACTGTTGTATGAGATCAGAAAATTGCCAGTGTTTTGATCCACCTAATTTGAAATGTGTCTTTCCATAGAATACTATAAAGAAAAGCTATTTGTACCTTCTTCTGGTTTGTGGATGGTAGAAGAGAACCACCCAGTCATTTACACTGGCATTCTTGGCAAAAAGTGGGTTATAATCATTTCACAAAATTGTTGGTCCTGATGTACAAGGAGTCAAGATTGTCTTGTTCCTGAAATATCTGTGTTCCTTGTCCATGTGCACAACTGGTAGAGAATTACACGGAATTCTTTTAGATCCTCTATGGATTTTGTTGTCTGGGGTTGGAATCCATAGTTAAAATCTGGAAAACTTGGTGTAGAATAACAGGAAAGCCACTGCATGATTAAATAGTTGGAAACTGAGATTTTTAAGGAAAGTTTGGGACTATTTAGCCTGGAAAAAAATGTGAAGTGTGATTTATTAGCTCTATTCTAGTATGGAATTAAGTTTTTTTCCATAGAAGGGAAAGTAATCATCCATTTTCTAGCCACATTATAGAAAGAATTATTGGAAAGGCTTAAGATATAGGTTATTCAAGAAGAATTTCCTGATCCTGAAAATCGTTAAGTATTGCAGTTGGTAACCAACCAAATGTTTGGAATCTCTCATTTCATTCCATTATGACAAAGCTAGACTTAAGTTTCAGAGAATTATAGAATTTTAGGGACACAAGCAATCATCTTATTTACTATATCCTTCCTTTACTAAGGCTCTGAGAGATTAAGCAAATGCTGAGTAGCTGCTAACACTCAAATCTTATTTATGTAATATTGTCTTAACCCAAAGCAACATATTTTTTTGGTCTTCCCTAATGTGAAGCTTTGTGTAAAAGGGATATTGTTTTAATGGAGAATTAAGTTTATACTAAGTAGCCATTAAGAGTGGCATTTGCTTCCTCTGTTCTGTTTGTTAAAAAGAGATGATTCATCTTTTGGCCAACTAGTAAAGTGTTCCTTGTATATTCTTAAAAAATTTATTCCCAGAAAAAGCATATTGTTTTCTATATGCTCACTCAACGTTGAGAAATTTCTTTTATTTTAAACCATTAAGCAGTGAGTAAATCTATGCTTGTCAGACATGGATTTTCTCTGAACCTCAGACACACTAATTCTCATGGCTTCTTACTACTTGGAGGTGGGAGGGTGTCTGAAAAGTTGTTTCTAAGTGAAGAGTATGCTGAATAGAACTTGTTCAGATGACTAACATAAAAATAGCATGAGGTCTGGAAATAATTTAAACTTCTGCCACATATTCAGTAAGATAGAGAAATGGTGTGGGAACTGACAATTTTAGGCTACAAAATGAAGTTTTATTCAAAGAGAAGAGAATGTTATATCTTAGAAATGAAATGATAACTTTGTTTCTTGTGGACATAATGCCAGTTTTCTTAGAACCTTTAGTTTGGTTGACTGACTAAATGAAGAGGCCATAGTAATGAAGAACTTCCGTTTTAAAATGATTTAAAAAGATTCTCTGACCCAAAGGGTGTGGGAAAAAATAAACTGGAACTCTATCTGAATAATATTTAGTAAATGTAAAAAAAATAGTGGAATACTTTATTTTTAGTGCCAGTTTGGGGATAGGGAGACAAATGAAGACTGCATATATAAAGATATATTTTTGTACTAAATAGTCTAATATAGGAGGAATCGTAATATATAAAAGTATATAAAAAAGAACAAATGGATTGATAAAAAGTACTGAGCTATGAAACTAACTAAAATATATAACAGCAAGACACTTTTTATGAGTTTGGCTGGCTTATTAGTTTGCTGCAGTCATTTTCATAGTTGGCCAAATGACTTTTAGTAAACTAAACTCCTTATTCTTTTATTTTTTTAAACATGTAATGTATTAATTGTTTCAAGGATACAGGTCTATGATGTAAACCCCTTATTATTAACCTTACCAACATTTCTGTAAACATAAATATAATATAAGACACATCTATATTTACTCTAGCACGGGTCCATTAAATGGCATCCTTCTGCCCTTGTGAGTCATGTCTCTAGGAGCTTTTAAAAGCCTAGACTTAGGTAACAACCTCCACTTTACTCTGCATTTGCTCCTGGCTATTCAGTTCCCTGGCATTCTTATTTTATTGCTATTTGATAGGCACATGACATGGAAATTAATTCCTTTTTATTTCTGTATACATTATTCCTATTTTCTTCTTAGCTCCTTAGGCAACCATTTAAATGTATTTAATGGATATCTTTCATTTACATGCATTCTTGCAAAATGAATATTTTTGTATATGAATTTTATATAATGAATATATGCATTTTTTTGCCAAGCACCATATTGTTGAGATTCACCAACATAGAAACATTGAAATATATGCATCTAATCTGGTTTTTTTTTTGAGTGGTTGCTTAATATTACGCAGTGTGCCTCTACCATATTTTATCTGTACTTTTTTATTGATAAAATTCATATTGCCTTCAATTTCCCAACACTACAGATTGCACCATTATAACATTTTCAGAGATGTTATTATGTAACTGTCCAAGAATTTTTGTGTGTATATATAGATATATCTATATCTATCGTGTGCTCTCTCTCTCTACACACACACACACACACACACACACACACACACACACACGCACACACCAACAGGCAGGCAGGTAAGAGTAGAATGGTTGGGTCAGGGTATCTGTATACTTCATACGACTAGTGACAGAAAAATCTTTTGAGCAATATTTTGGTTTCTTTTTTCTAATAAATTTTATTGAGATATAGGTAATATACTATAAATTCACCCTCTTAAAGTATACAGTTCAGTGTTTTATAGTATATTCACAGAGTACAAGCAATACTAATATTTAATTTTAAAATATTTTCATGAACCCCAAAAGAAACCCTGTATCCAGCTCCCCTTCTGCTACCAGGAACCATTAATCTACTTTCTGTCTTTATTTGCTAAGTTGGGACATTTCATTACATAGAATTTTACAATATATGTCTTTTTGTGTCTGCTTTCTTTCACTTAGCAAAAAGTTTTCAAGATTCATCTATGTGGTAGCATATATCAGTACTTCATTTGTTTTTATGGCTGAAAAGTATTCTATTGTATAGATTTACCATATCACTGTTTATCCATTTGTCAGTTGATAGACATTTGGGTTGTTTTCATCTTTTGATTATTATTATTATTAACAATGAGGATATAAATATTGGTACACAAGTTTTTATGTAGGGATATGTTTTCAATTCTCCTGTGTATATACTGCTGGGTCATATGGTAACTCTTTTTTTTTTAACTTTTTGAGGAACTGTTAGACTGTTTTTCAAAGTGGTAGCATCTTTTCATACTCCTACTACCAGAATATCAAGGTTTCAGTTTTTCTACTTCCTTCCAACACTTGTTATTATCTTTTGATTCTAGCCATGTTAGTGGATATGAGTGGTAGCTCACTGTGGTTTTGATTTGCAATTCCCTGATGGCTAATGATGTTGAACATCTTTTCATGTGCTTAGCAGCCATTTGTGTATCTTCTGCCAAAAACTGTCCATTCACATCTGCTATAGATTCAATTGTGTTGTGAAAGATTTACTGAAGCCCTAACTCCCTGATACTCTGACTATGACCTCCTTTGGAAATAGGGTCAATTTTTTTCTTTTTCTTTTGTTGATTGTTCTTTTGGTGTCATACAAAAAACCATTGACTTAGACAAGTTCGCTAAGATTTATTCCTTTGCTTTCTTCTAAGAATGTTTTAGTTTTCTTTTTGCATTTAGGTTTGTGATTCATTTTGAATTAGTTTTTATATGTGGTCTTAATCTACAGGGGTTTTTAAAATAACATTTGGCTCTTTACTACTGTTCTGAGGTATCTCTCTCTGTATGTGCCCCTCACTATGTTCAAGCTACTGATACAGATTAAGTATGTTCCTCTGTACCATTGTGATTGCCTAAATAGATGAGTTATCTACTAGGTCTACTTCTGCAGTTTTTTCTTCTTCAACTTGTACAGTATTTTAGCTTAGTAGAGAATTCTTTTTAGACAGTACTTTTCTTCAGAACTTTGAAGGTATGACCTTCTGAGAAATGTTCTTCATAGGTCATCTATTCTTTTTGAATGCTTTTAAGAACTTTGGCCTTTCAGCTTTACTATGAGGTATATAGTGAGAATTATAAATTTTCATTGTTCTTCTTGAGTCTAAGCATTCATATCTTCTTATTTTTTATTGAGTTGTATGCATATTATCATATTGAAACCTTCAGCATGGCCATTCCTGTTTGTAACCTGCTTCCCTCTAGAGTTAACTACTATTCTGATTTTTACTGTATACATCTCCTTGTTTTTCTTATCTTATAGTTATCCTACCATTTTTGTATATCTAAACAACATAGTTTAATTTTTTTTTGTTTTTGAACTTGTTATATATATAATCATACAGTAAATATGCTTTTTAGTCTGCTTGTATTTTACTAAAATTGTGTTTCTAAGATTTATCTGTGCTGATGCAAATAGTTATAGTTTGTCCGTTTTCATCACTGCATAGTATTCCTTTGTATAGCCATATGACTAATTATTAATCCATTTTTACTATTAATGTGCATTTGAGTTGTTTCTGGATTTGGGCTATTAAAATTTTGCTGCTTTGGAACAGTCTTGTACATGTGTCCTGCTATTCACTTTACTCAAACCCTTTTCAGTTACATGCTTTTCATGAAGTATATTCTTTGAGTGTGGCTTGTCTTAAGTGTTTTTTGGTGATATTCATTGTAATTAATTTTATGACTTATTTTTTGCATTCGATTTAATAAAAATGAAATTAGAAATCTGTTCTATATTTTTTCTACAATTAAAAATGCTTCTTAATAAAATTGTCAATTCATGTGAGATAGGTCATCTTTTCCTCACTGCTTTGCAGTGCTACCTGTTTTATATATAGTTTTTATAGATGCATGGATTATCATCGGGTTCTTAAATTTGTTCCACTGCATCATTTGTCTTTTGCTAAACCAATTGTACATATCTTATCTTTATAAATTTTAGAATTAAATTATTAATTTATCAGAAAATAATGCAATAAGATTTTTTTTTGGTATGGATTTTATATAATCTATTCTGACAGATCTGTAGTGGGGTCTTATTTATCAGGTTTTTTAAAAACTTTTCTCTGTCTGTGGGTTTTCTTTCCATTCTCTTGACAGTGTATTTCACAAAATAGTTCTTTAATTTTAGTGAAATGAGGCTTATCAACTATTTCTTTCTTTTTTTTATGTTCAGTTAGTAACATATAGTACATCATTAGTTTTTGATGTAGTGTTCAATGATTCATTAGTTGTGTATAACACCCAGTGCTCAACTATTTTTTTTATGCATCATGCCTGTATCTAAAAAGTCATCACCAAGCCCAAGGTTGTCTAGATTTTCTACTATGTTTTGTAAAAGTTTTACAATTTTGAGTTTTACATTTAAGTTTGTGATCCATATTGCATTAATTTTTGTAAAGGATGTAAGGTCTGTGTATAGATTAATTTTTTTCATGGGGATGTCCAATTATTCTAGCACCATTTGTTGAAAGATCTGTCTTTTCTCTATTGCATTGTCTTTGTCTTTGCTCCAGAGATCAGTTGGCTATTATTTATATGGGTCTATTTCTGGAGTCTATTCTGCTCCATTGACCTGTTTGTCTGTTCTTTCACTAATACCACATTGTTTACTTTGCTGTAGCCTTATAATAATTCTTTAAGTCAAGTAGGAACAGTACCCCAACTTTGTTCTCATTCAATATTGTGTTGCCTATTGTGAATCTTTTGCTGTTCATATAAACTTTAGAAGGAGTTTCTCAATGTCCCCAAATAACTTGCTAGGATTTTGATTGGGACTTCATTGAATTTATAGATCAATTTGGGAGGAATTGAAATCTTGATAACATTGAGTCTTTCTCTCTGTCATCATAAAATATATCTCTGTTTACTTAGTTTTTTAATTTCCTTCATCGGTTTTCAGTTTTTCTCATACAGAGAAAAACTTTCTTATACATATTTTGTTAAATTTCTACCTAAGTATTTCATTTTGGGAATGATGTAAATGGTATTGTGCTTTACTCTGATCCATTGATCATTGCTGGTACTTGGGAAAGCAATTGAATTTTATATATTAACTTTATATCCTGCAACTTTGCTATCATGAGTTATTAGTTCCAGGTGTTTTTGTTGTGAGTGTGTAAGTTTATAATGGAAGGACTGAGGAAACTAAAAAACCGAAGGAGGTAGAGTTTAGACAGGTGGTGTCATTTTTTCCTTTGTGGCTTACATTTGGTGCTGCTAATATTTTCCTTTTCAACTGGAAGGCTAGCTGGAAACAGCTATAAAAGAATGGAATAATTTCAAATTATTCATATAGAATCTTAAAAAGTCAACATTTGGAAACTTTGAATTAGAGTTCTTATTTTGAAACTGTTTTTTTAATTTGTAGTTCATTAGAAATTAAGGTTAAACTATTTAACAGATGCTTAGATAGTGATATTGGCAAAGCAACAATTGAAAATAGTTATTTTTTTATGAAGAATACTGTTAACTGTGATGTGGATTCTTAGTTTTTATGCCTTGGGGTTGTGTTTGAAAATTCTTTACTTTCATACCTCTCTGTATGTGGGATTGCTTACCTTTTCCTCTAACTCTGCCTTTTAGATTGTCTGTTTAGTCTGTTGCTATAGCAGTCACTACTGTGCTTCCTAGTGTTTGACTAGAAAGCCAGACTTCCGCTGGAGGTGATAGACATGGCAATTTTGCTTTAACATTTGGCCAAAATAAAGGATGGTATGAATGAATGGGAGGATTGTGACACTCTACCCTAAATTCTGTGTGAATTTGAACAATGTAGATTACAAATCTAAGCTCGGTCATGAAACCAAATTTATAAAGTAGTTCCTGCCTCTTAGAATTAAGACCAAGAACTAGCATCTGATTCAGATGCACTGTATGATGAAGGAGATAGACTTTTATGATTCACATTTTCTCTTGACCAACTGCCAACTCTCTTTTCTGACTGACTGACCAAATGTCAAATATCCTTTGGAGATTTTCGTGGGTGGTTTTTTTGTTTGTTTGTTTTGTTTTTGTTTTTTTTATTGTTACTAAAAATTTTTTTATTTCCAGTGTTCCAAGATTCATTCCCCATTCCCCACACCCAGTGCTCCACGCTTTAGGTGTCCCCAGTACCCACCACCAGGTTCTCCCATCCCTCTACCCCCCACCCTCCTAGTCCCTCAGTTTGTTCCTGTGTCCAAAGTCTCTGTTGTTTCGTTTCCCTCCCTAGATTACCCTAGTTCCCATTGATTTTCCTTCTCCCACTGTCCTCCAGTTTACCCCTCATGCACCACAAGTAAGTGAAACCATGCGATACTTGACTTTCTCTTCTTGGCTTATTTCACTCAGCATGTTAATCTGTAAATCTCATTAGTTGTCTAACAGTCTTTCCAGAACTTCTTTTGAATTTATTTTTCCATTATTTTCTGCCTAGTTTTCCAGAGTGTACTTTACTTAAGATACTATTTTCAACATGTATGTATATGTAGACATGAGAGTTATTTCACCTAAAAACATAATTTCAAAAGTTGTAGTTGCACTGCTATATCTTGATGTTTTCACTATTAATTCTTATTCAACTAATTTGAATTAACAGGAATACTGAAAATGATGAATGGATTCTTTGAGATTTTGTTTACCATGAATTATATTAAGCATATTTTATTTTATTTTTTAAAGGTTTTATTTATTTGACAGAGAGAAACACAGCCAGAGAGAGAACACAAGCAGGGGGAGTGAGAGAGGGAGAAGCAGGCTTCCTGCCGAGCAGGGAGCCCGACGTGGGACTTGAACCCAGTTCTCTGGGATCATGACCTGAGCCGAAGGCAGTCGCTTAACCAACTGAGCCACTCAGGCGCCCAAGCATATTTTTATTCTCAAAAGTTTTCTGTAGAAATGTTTAGGTGAAGGGTCATATTAGAGGAATTCAATGGATTTCAAAAGTAATTATAAAAATTATTAAATAAATATCAAATGTAAATATGCCAGTCTTTGAGAGAATTTGAGAGAATTTGTCCTTATATGCCCGACCTGATCACTTGTTTCTGATAACGCTTATTTTCAAATCAATGAAAACACACGAGCATCTGTTCTATTTTTAAATATTTCATTGAAGGAGAATAAGAGTGTCCATCAGTTACTAGGTGTCATGCTTAACAAGTTTTGCTGGATAGAAGATTTTCCTTTTATATAACCTGAATTCCTCCTACTATAATGTAATTTCCCGTTTACAGATTCTAAATGGAAAACATGTGGTCACCTCCTTCCTTCCTTCCTTCCTTTCTTCTCTCCTTCCCTCCCTCCCTCCTTCCTTCCTTTTTTTTTTTGCCTTTTGCCAACGCCATTAGCAGAACCCTGTCATCTGACCCTTACTATTCAAGTCTGACCCTTAAAATCCCACTATTTTTGTATCTGTTTTGGGGCACGGTGCATAGGCAGCAGATTCTTTGATTTCCTCAGCCTCATTGGATTTTTCAACCTTTGCTAGACTAGTTCCCATGAGCTGGGCCCACTCATTTTCACACCAGAAGTTAGCTCTGCTTCACTTTCTAAATGAAATAGGACACTTATAATGTGGTAATAAATAGCCTTAGCTTCCTATGGAGGCTGACTCTATTAATTATCCTCCCAATTCTAGAAACTGGGGTCTCCTCACTTGTCACTGGGCTATCCAAGTAGTCTTAGTTGCCAACCAGATTTGGCATTTACTGGTCACTAAATTCCTAGATCACCATACAAAGTCACATGTCTCTTTGCTAAAGGTTTTAAATTCAAGTTTGTTGGTAACTTTCTAAGATGGTCTGAGTCCCCTGAAATTGCTGTAAGGCCATATATATATATATGACCATATATATATATATACATACTGTACATTTCAGTAGTTTCTCAAAGAGGTATGTAATACAACAAAGTTTATAAACAACTTATGTTTTAGACGTGGGACTCGAACCCAGTTCTCCGGGATCATGTTTTAGAGATGTATGCTGGATTTTAGAATATAATATCGTATCTACAGCCATATAAAATAAAATTAAAGAAATAAACACTTTACACATTTTCATATGTCCTTGTGCCCAGTATTGGGTGTTTTCTTTGGTACCTGCTAATCCACATTGCCCTTATCTGTCTCTTTCCTGTGTGGACTTTCAGTAGTAACTGAGAGCTCAGCCCAGTTGCTAACATTCTTTGGCCCTTGTATATTCTGCCCAGAAAACAACTGCCCTGTCTAGCTTCCTAAATTTAATTGGCTTCTTTCTCTTGTTAAGGATCCTAATGTCTCCACTTGGAAATGTCACTAACAATAGAACAGTCATGACTTAGCCTTTCTTCCAGCCCTTCTTACTCTGTGAGGTCAGTTACTATAGCCAAATATCTCCTAGTATCTGTGTCTACCTAAAGAGTAAATCTTATGTCAGGTTCCAACTTCTTTGGTCACTACATCAGCTTGTGAAGCCATTAGCCAAGTACAAAGATGTGAAATATGAAAATCTGGGTCTCTCCTTAGTCTGTTCTTCTCATATCAAGTTTGTTATTATAATCATTGTTATTATAATATAATAGTTATATTATAATATAATATAACTATTATATTATAATAATATATAACACAGAAAGGGAATAATTAGGTATATATGTAATCATATTCCCCTAAATTAAAAAAAAGAGAGAGATAAAGTCTAAAGCTTGGTCTAAATTTGGAACCAAATGTTTAGAATTGAGGCTGCCTTGGAAAACTGGTGACATATGGTTACCATAGTAAAGTAGAACAATCACATTTTTACTGTGTGAAGTTAAAAATAACCTTGGAAAATTACACTTGAGTGAATATTACTATAAGACTCTATAAATGGAAAATCTTAGAATGGCTTAGAACATTCAGTTACATACTTTTTTTCACATTTTGAGAAGACATTTAATACACGTCTTGTTTGTATAATTATCTCTTAGTGCACATTTTTCTTTGAATAGAAACTGATCTGCCACAAAAGACATTTCTTATTTAAAATAGACTGAAGGTTCATTACAGATTACTTGACCTATATGTGTAAAGGGAGTCAAAATTAACTCCTTTCCTAACTCAGATAAACTTTACCTCTCTTACCTGCTGTGTTTGGGTGGTAAGAATGAGGGTGGGATAAGGTTGGAGTTATCAGAATATACACAGAGTATTGGACCGGGAGGGGATCTTGGGGACTGGGAGGGGATCTTGGAGACCATACGGTCAAACTTTTCAGCTGAGGAAACAGATGAAGGTTTGGTGAATAATTTGCCTTGGCTCATTTGGCTGTCAGAGCTGAGGCTGACATCGGTTCTCCTGGCTCCGGGATATATGTTCTTCCTGTGTCATTATTCTTGTTCCCTACCACTAGGCTATTTTCTGGGATGCTACAACTCCCTGTGCCTCCTCTTTCAGTAAGAAAAAAAAAAGAATCCTTTTTTGAGAGAGAATCTTAAGCAGACCCCACACCAGTGCAAAGCCTGACCTGAGGCGTGATCTCACAACCCTGAGATCATGACCTGAGCAAGTCAAGAGTCAGAGACTTAACTGACTAAGCCAACTAGGTGTTCTGAAAAAGAATCCTTTTAATATGACATGGTCTCCTATTTTGCATACAAACTCAAACACATTTCACCTTCCTTACAGTCTTCCATTTTGAAGGTACGATTTAATTAAGAAACTCCATATTCGTTTTTCTGCAAAAAAAAAAAGCACAGAATTTTAAACAAAAATTGGAAACTTCCATATTTTTACTGAATTAGTTATCATCTCCTCATCCCAACAAGATAATAGGGTATCATTAGCTAACACGTCTGTTCAGAAAAGGATGGTAATTTAAAATTAAAGAGAAAAAGTGATAATATAATGATTTATTTGGGGTACATAATTGGATATCATTAGAGTAATTATTAGCCCAAATATTTTAGTTTTTGTGGAACAGTTGAAGAAGATATGAGGCAATGTGTTTAGTTTAATCTGCCAAAGTTTGTGGTATTATCTGTTTAATCATTTGGAACTATACTCTTACAATGACAGAAATTAAGTTCACAACAAAAATAATAGGAATTTACCCAGAAGAACTTTACTTTTACAGTAAAGTTAAATATACTTATTTCACAACATGAGGGTTGACATGTAATTTAATGAGATAGTATGGTACAGGTAAAAATATTTTTAAATGGATAAGATCAAAAACATACATTTCCATCTGGGGTTATATTATACTTGGAACAATTGTTTTAAAATTTATTTTATGATAATTGGTAACTGGCAGGGGCAACTGTTATCTTTCTTTCTATTCCCAAGATATGGTCCATTTCTTTATATTTCATGCATGTTAAAAGTAGTCTGTAAAAGACATCTAAACATGAAGGAACCTTGCATAAAAATCTAAACAGTGTTTCGGTAAACATGGTGGGCACAAATTGTTTCTCTCATATGTTGCTGTACAACTCCTAGGAAGGACAATTTAACATTATCTACTAAAATCATGACTATAGGTAGCCTTTGATTCTGGGTACTTATCCTAAGATAAACTCAAAGATGTATGAAGTGAGCAATGTACATGTCACTAACTTCAGTACTGTTTGTAATAGAAAGGTTTGTCAGTAATTTAAAGTCAAATAATAGTAAACTGTTTAAATTATTATGGTACATTCAAAAGCATGTAAAAAATACTGATGGCACAGATTTGGAAAGATCTGCAAATTTTCCTAATTATAAAGTCCTGAATTAGCCAGCCTTTCCCACCCAGTTGTAGTCAACTGTGAACAACTTGGGGAAGCTGAGGTGAACGAGTTCTCTGAGGGTAGGAAGAGAAGTGGTCAGCTGGTTTATCCTTTGAAATTTGCCAATCTGGGCAGTCATTTTTCCACCTCAGGGTGAGAAGAGAAGCCATGGATAATACTGCTATTCGCCCTCATTCTGCTAGGAAGGAAGCAGCACAGGAAGGAAATAAGTGTCCCTCAGGACATACCCATCTTTCCATTTTCAAACTTTTGTCCCTCCAATCTATGTAACATGTTACCAAAGAGTGCTCTCAGAATACAGTTTCATTTACTCATATGTTTCCACAAAGATCTTCAGAAACTTTTTCTTGCCCACAAAAATGTAATAAAATCTTAAATTTGCCTTTCAGATTTCTAGACAGGAAGGCATGGACTGAAACTTGATCCCCATTGAATCCTCAGTATCAAGTGCTCTGCTTGGAATATAGCAGACATGCAGTAAATATATGATATATAAATATCCGAATATATGATAAATAAAATATAAATAAATTCTGAGGGTCAAAATCATCCTGTAATCACCTTTAAAGCCCCACCTCCTTATTCTAACCCCCTACATGCTTTAGCCATTCCACATTGTCAGTCCTTTCATCCTCCTTGTACTTTCAAGGCATGATGTTCCAAAGGTTAAACATTCCACCAAATCTTTTTTTTTTTAAGATTTATTTATTTATTTATTTATTTTTGGAGGGAGAGAGAGGGAAGAGGCAGAGGGAGAGAATCTTTCAAGAAGACTCCCTGTTGAGTGAGAAGCCCAACATGGGTCTCAATCCCAGAACCCATGATGTCATGACGTAAGCTGAAACCAAGAGTCAGTTGCTAAATCAACTGAGCCATGCAGGTGGCTTGAATTCCATTTCCTTTATGAAACATTACCTGATTCCTCTCATCAAGAGGAAGTTTCTACTACTTTACTCTTACAACATGTTTGCAAAAATTCACTTTAGTTCTTACATCATTCCACTGTGTTATAGTTGAATACTTTTATACATATTTACCAATTAGATTATAAGCTTTTTGAAGGAGATTACTTTATTGTATAGTGCCTGCATTGGAACCAACTTATAGTAAGAATAACTTTAAATTGAATTGTGTCAGAATTTCAAAAAAACAAAATATTTGTGTATTTGGCAGTGACTCTTTTGATGCACAAAGAATTAGTGTATCATGGACAATATAAATTTAGTTTGTTTTGTGAAAATATTAGCATTTTTCAAACATTTATCCAAATAATAGTGGGTTTCAAAACAGAGATTCGGGGAGTTAGGGTTGAGAAAAAGGAGGTGGCCATTTGGATGGAGAAAAGTTAAGAGTACAGATGGCATTAAAATTACCCTATAAATTTTATGGCACACTGGAAAGAATGTCAAATGACTACACACATTTGACTGTTTTAATAATTAGTTGGGGACTGCAAATTTTTGACTCCCATGGAATTTATATTTGAACTAGACCTTTGATATGTTTGGATTTTAACTATTTTTAAATTAACTTAATCACATATTCACTTAATCAACACTTGAGGTTTATGTTTGGGTTCTTAGGCTCATATCAATTAGGATTGATTTGGATCCTAATTTGATCAGAGGCACATATTTGTAATATGTGGGAAAGAACCCAGCTAGCCTATTTTCTGATTGGTGGAAGGGGGAATGATACATCACTTTTGCCTTCTATGACCTATGGTCTACTTCTTGGGAAGGGACGTAAGTTGGGGTCTGCAAGTACTTTCTCTGTTCACTTTATTAATAGCATAACAGCTGTAGGTGGCAGGATAGTTTATAAGATACAGAATGATTATGGTGTCTTCAAAAGGAAGGAAATATGTGTACTGTTTCAAATGAGAAGACTTTTGTTGCTAGTTTAAGCAAGAATTTGTGAAATAGTTTACTTCCCAAACCGGCCCAAAGTTCACAGTTTTCCTGGCATCCCTCAGCAGCATTTGCTTCTAATGCAGGGGAATACTGTCTTTTGGCCTCTGGGGACAAGCAGAGGTAGCCTGATTCTTTAATGTGAGTGTAATGTCAGGGGAAATGTTCTGTATCACACAGAGCCTGGAGTGGCAGGAGTTATGTGGGAGTGCTGTCAAGGTCCCAGGCAGAACATAGCACCAGAGGCCAGGAGAAGTAGCCATGATGATGCTGTCTGCCCTGAGTCTGGTCAGGCAGGTTTTTTTCCCTTCTCAGTCCCAGACTTGGAAATCTGGAGGCACATGTGTTTGGCTGACTGCCCTCCTGGGACATTTTTAAGCTCTTCCCAAGATCTTTTAGTGGAACAGTGATACTGGTTTAAATCATTGGCCATATAAGCCTTAACTTTCTAAACTAACTATAAGCCAACCAATAGTTACAGCCCTCATAACTGCTATTTGTGAAACATTCAGATGCCTGCCCACACAATGAAATGTAATGTGACCCAAGTAGGATAAACAACTATCATCTCTGTTACATTATAGCACAGCATATGCTTAAAAGTTAAAATTATCATAATCAAGAATATTTGAGTTTTATTTATTCTTTGGAAAGACTTTATGAATTCAATAAAATATTCAAGGTCAATCAACAGAAGACCGGATTGTGTGAACTCAAGATTACTTAACGAGCACTTTTCAGATTACTTCCTGACAACAGGTTCCACAATGATGACACATGAAAGCTTAGTATTGACTACAAGTACAGTCAGTTTATGGCAATAAGGAATTTATAAAATATTTGGCAGCCTTCCTTTGAATTATTTGCCATTGCATGGGTGAGTGATTCATTAAATAGTCATGCATTGGATTTATTCTTCTATGATACCAATCTGATTAGGTGTAGAGTACTGGGAGAGTTGCAGTGGGGAAGCAATTTGTGGAGCAATGAGGGGAGAAGAGTTACGTACATCAGGTCCTCAAAATGCAAGAATGTATGTGGGTAAGGTTCAAAATGACCCAAAATCCTATGAAAATTCAGGGGCTTGTTTGGTGAGGTTTTTTAGAGAACTTTGATCAAATTTAATTCAAACCCTATGAACTAAAGTACTGGGGATTTTAAAGATGACTAAACCATGGACTGTGGTATTAACTTGGATTTCGGCAGGTGGAAATCAAAGTGAAAGAGATGGCCTAAAGAATGATCTACTAGAAGTTTAAAAAAATGCAATTATGTGTAGAATATAAGGAACCTTTAACAAATTTGAGGGCACACAAAGCCAGGGAAGGACCTAAAGTCCAAACAATACATCTGACTTTCCACATTGTAAGAATACAGTTTTATAGCTAATATTTATAGAATACTTGATTAGCCAGTTATGGTGTCAAAAACTTGGTATAAATTATTGACTTTAATCCTTAAAGTGTCTCTAGAGGTAGATATTATGATTATATCTACAGATGAGAAAAAAAATGGATCTAAAGGAGGTATGTTAATTTATCTAAATCAGACAGTAAGTAGGAAAGACAGGGGGACAAGGGGAGCTTGACTCCAGAGCCACATAACCATTAAACCACACTGCCAACCTTACTGATAGTAACTGAAATAATTTCTTAGGAATTAGATTCACTCCATCTGGTTCACTGCATTATTTAGCTGTCACTACTGCCTATCCTCACAGTAATATTGTCTTACTTCTGTTCTTCAAATTTACTCTAATGCTTCCTCCAGAATTACCTTAGGAAGAAACAGATTTGATCATATCACTCCTTTGTTAAAACAGGTAATGTCTCCTTGCCTTTAAGAACAAACTTAGGTCCCATGTGGCTCAGTAGGTTAAGTGTCTGACTCTTGATTGACTCAGGTCATATCTCAGGATGGTAAGATAGAACCCTGTGTGGGACTTCACACTGGGCATGTAGCCTGGTTAAGATTCTCCTCTCCTTCTGCCCCTCCCCCACCCTCCCTCTCTAAAAGACAAAATAAAAAACAAACTCAGACTTCTTAGAGTCTTAGTGTGGCATATAATTTCTTTCATAATCTAGCCCTAGTCCAGTTTTCCTTTACAGCCCCATCATCTGCAACTCCACCCTCTCCTCAAGTGTCTCAAATATCCCAGCCATACTTAAATATATATCAATTCTAAAACTCTACAAGAGCTTTAGAGTCCCTTTAAAATATTGTTTTTTATGTCCCCTGAGACTTTATGTATGAAAAAAAAAGTTGAAATAGAAACAAACTAAAAAACAGACTGAAGTTAAAAAAAGACATTGAATGACAGGGTAAGGGCTTTGAAATTTATCAAATAGATAATGAAGAACTGCTAAAGACTTACAAACAAGGCAAGAACATATCAGGGTGTTTCTTTGGAAAGATTAAATTTGTTGAAGTTGGAAAAATTAGACAATAGAGAGATTTTTTTCTGCTTAGTTCACTGATGAGTCCCAGATGCCAAGAACGATGCCTGAAACATAGTAGGTGCTCTATAAATATTTGCTGAATGAATGGATTCTAGAGCATCTCCTGGGAATTAGTGCTTGCACAATATCATTCTCTTTCTCCATTTTGACCTCTAGCTCTCTTTCTCCTTCACACAGATGTGCTCCCTCCTTTTCATCCATTCTGAACTCTTTCCTCATTTATTAAAGAATAATTATCTGATGTAATTATTACTATAACTATTATAATTCATAGTCAGCAAGTATTTCCTAATTATTGTGTTCCAAGATGAGTTTGAGTGCTATTTGCCCACTTAATCACATGCAATTCTCACAAGAACCCAGTGGGATGGATATCATTGCTCACATTTTGCAACTGATTGATGTCAAGAATCCATACCATTAAGCAGGGTGGATTTCTGGCTTCAAGTCTTGAGCTCTTTACACCAAAGTGATTGAATAATTCATATTGTGATTTCATTTTGGTCTCTGACTAAATGGTGCTGACTGACTTAACCACCTTTTTAAAATTAAAATAAAAATTGTAAGAGGTAAAAGAGTGAAGATGGGTTGATAGCTTTAGAGGGAAGCATGTTTGAGGGATTATTTATTTTCCCAAAGGAAGCAGGGATGTGAATATATTATAGTCTTGGGCAAAGGAAGAAATAATTGTGCAGTAGTGTAAGGATAGTTATGAATCAAGATAATTCATAGAGTATGGTAGGACATGGGATTAAGCACTAAAATGGGACCTTAAATTAATGTTGGGAAGGAAGAGGGATACTTACTCTATCAATAAAGGAAGAAAATAAGGAAAACAGTAGTGCACTACGATGAATTTTCAAGTAGGGGAGAGAAGGAGTTGCAGGAAATCACGTCAGCAGGTTGAGACACTCTGTTGAGATTCTAACTAAAGTGACTCCAAATTGATTGGACACAGAACATTTGGAGCACTTCGCTAAAGTATTTGTCTCTAGAAATGCAAAAGAGCCTGATTAAACTTCATTACTTGGGTAAAAGCATGTATTATGAAGTCTAGCATTCTGGGTTTAACCATGGCTCCTCTATTTACCAACTGCATGAGCATTAACAGTCACTTAATCACTCATGCTTTAGTCATCATCTGTAAAATGGGATGATACAGTACTAACCTCATTGGTTTGCTGTGAAAATTAAATGAGTCAATATATCTAAAGCTCTAGGAATGGTACTCTTTATTTTTTTTTAAGATTTTATTTATTAATTTGACAGAGAAAGAGTGAGAGCGCCCAAGCAGGGTAACAGCAGAGGGAGAGGGAAAGCAGGGAGCCTGATGCAGGGCTCGATCCCAGGACCCTGGGATCATGCCCTGAGCTGAATGCAGATATTTAATCGACTGAGCCACCCAGGCACCCCTAGAAATGGTACTCTTTATACAACAAGTCCTAAAATAAGTGGGAGCTGCTGTTCCAGTTCCCTATCTCCTTAAGCATCTTAAATATTGTTTATTCTTTTCATATAGTATATATTTTCTTTGGAAGGTGTGGTTTAGCTGTAGGTCAGAAGTGAAATGTGCTGTTCTGTTTCCACTTTAACAGCCATACTTATGTAAAGGAATGAGATAAGATAATTATGCTGGCCTTAATCCAGCTGACAGCTGTGATTAAATGGTGTCTTTGTTATTTGAATTGTTCTATTTTATTTTTTTTTAAAGATTATATTTATTTGACAGAGAGAAACACAGTCAGAGAGGGAGCATAAGCAGCGGGAGTGGGAGAGGAAGAAGCAGGCTCCCCGCCTAGCAGGGATCCCGATGCAGGGCTTGATCCCAGTACTCCTGGATCATGACCTGAGCTGAAGGCAGAGCCTTAACCACTGAGCCACCCAGGTGCCCCTGAATTGTTTTATTTTTAATTAAATAATTAAGCAGGCGTATCCAGTCAAAAGTGACCATAGATAAAAGGACTGCTTTTCAAACCTTAATTTGGAATTCTGTAATAAAGTAACAAAAGATAATTTATTGTATTTCAAATATGCTAAAACACCCAAGAAGTTCTGGATTATTTTTAAATACAGAAATTTTGGATCCTGCATTATGATAGGAAACTATAATCAATCTCCTATGTAGTGATAAATTAGTAAATTGCTGGAGTTTGTCCATAACCTACACAGTAAAGATTAAAGTTCGAGGCCAGCTGCAGAAAGAATATAAGCTTTGCCTTAATGACAGGTTCATTGCTTTAAAGCTTCTATCTTCTTGTGATGTGACATGTAGACAGTCTCTGAATTTTGACTATTTTGATATAAGATTATAGTTAGTGATAATAATGCTAACAAATTTCAGCAGCCATCCTAGAGAATTTTAGTAGAGGGAAAAGTAATCTGATATAATATATGGATATTCTATATATTGCTAACGTTATTCCCTGAAAGTGTGTTTTAATAAAATCTTTCTTGGTATGCCAAAGAAAACTACAGAATTGTCTATCCTTGTGACAAATGCTTAAGAAAATTCATTGCAAAATTTTGAGTTAAGCCAACTAATGCTTTGCCCCCTCAAATCGTTTGAAATACTATATAACCTTTTTTGGTGGAATCATCTTTTAATCTGTCTACCAAAAGAGTCTTAAAGATACTTTAAAGCTATTTTAATGATGTGTAAATATAACTTGACCAAGAGTAAAATGAATATATTGTGCAAAATGACCAGATATGCCCAGAAACTGAATTATTACTCAACCACAAAAATCTCTGAGAAATTATTGTGGAACAATAGTAGATCATGAATTAGTCTATTTTCTCAAGCAAGTGCTAGTTTACAAGTTATGGTAGAACTTAAATGATAGAAAGGATGGGTAAAATCATCAGGGTTAATTTTAAAAATCACAGATTATAGTAAGCAGAAGGAACTTGAAATATTTTAATATATTACATGTATGAGTAGCTATCAAAATTTTATAGAAACTGAAAATTATGATGAAATATAATGTTCTTTAAAAGTTGTTTTCCATATTAATAAAGGCTTATGTAATACATGTTAACATTTCTCCTTTGTCTCACTTCAAATTAGTTTTTTCTCAAGAAAAGTACATGCATAATAAACTTGCCATTTATACAGAACTGTTCTTCCACTAATGCTCCAACGCTTGCCAAATATTTTTGAAATAGTTTGAAATATGTATCACCATTCAACATCTGTTTCTTCTCCAATTTTTTAAAACATGGAAATAGCTGTAGATAAAGGAAACTTCTCTGAAACATTAGACTTTATTGTACAAACATAAATCATGACATGCACACCTATATCTTGAGAAAGGAAAATACTAATTTGGACATTGATAAAAGCACATGCTATTATGATAAAAACTATGACTTTTGTAGATTAAATATATACATTCCTTTTTTTTCTAATTATTTTCAACTAATAGCCAGAACTAACTAAAACTAAGTGTTTTTTTTTTAAAGTCAGTTACAGTATTTGGGGGATAAAATGTTTCCAGGTGAATTATAACAATTTTACTCCTAGAAAAAAGGAGAATATGTATTGATTTTAAAGGTTTTGAACATTCATTAAATATATCTTCAGAACCTATCATTGAACAATGATGCTGTGTGTTACATGCTGTGTTGTGTTAGTTTAACAACTATAAATTTGATCTAGGTTTTCTAAACTAATGTGCCATGTAAGCCTCAGTCTGACAATGGGGATATTGAAAAAAAAATTGCCCCATTGACAGATAAATTTGATCACTTTAGGTTTCTCTACTGCAGAACTTTTTGGACCCTAATACATATTGTGAGTCTGGAAAAGGGCTGTTGGCATATATTTCACAATCCTATTTAACCATAGAACCTCTCTGGGGGAGAGAAAACGGGGTACATAGCCACCATTAAATCATTGCTCACTGATTTAGGGACACTAAATAAGATTATTGGGTAAATAGTCCCCAGCTTTCCTATGGTTCCCTCTCTTTTATTTGGCTCTCTGGGATTTCCAAAAGGAAGGTTCATTTCTTATCTCTTCTTTAATTCACTCCATAGTCCTGCCCCTTTACTTTTGTATATGCTCTCTTTCTGGGCTGTTTTCCATTACTCTGCTCCTCACTTCGATGCTTCTTGTACCATCTGTGATGTTGTCAGCATTATCTTGGCCTATCTGCAGGATCCATGACCTGCCCAGATCCCTTGTGAAGGTTCAAAGATAACTGGCTTCTCTGCTGTGTTTGAACTTCCTTACTATTTGACCTGTTTTAGGTCAAGGGAGACAGATCTCTTTCATCTGACCAGCAAAGAAACATTTCCTTCATCCCAGGCTTGCTTTTTGTTTTGTTTATAAGTGGAAGGGCAATCATTATTCCTCAGAAGAATTGGCTTGATGACATTCTTTGGGTGGGAAGCAATAGAGTTGTTTCACATTTACTCCTTAGTCTTCTCTTTCTCAACAACCACAAGTCACCCTGCCCAGTCCAGAAGGCTGGATCTGATGGCTTCAAGTATCTCTTTATGCTCTATATTCAACCATCAGTCTCTTTTACTAAGGACATATTTTGCTAAATCTGGCCCACTGGACCAAAGTTATTCTCCGTTTATGCTTTTATCCATTAGTGCATATTCTCCATTCCATATTCCATATATTCCATGTTCTCCAGTTATGACTTTTCTTTCAAGCGTGCCTTGCTGTCTATCAGCTTGTTATTTGGCAATGGCTACATTTTACCCACTGCAGTCTATCACATACCTGTATGTAACTAAAGCCCAAATGTGGACACGTTCACTTTTCTATGTGGTTCCCCAGTCTCATATAGCCAAGGCTATTGGGAATGTCACCTATTTTCATTTACTACAATTCCCAGCCTCAGCTGTAACATAGCTGAGAATTTGATAAATTATTCTATGAAACAAAGATATCAAACTTGAACTAATGGGAAATTAACTAATGTGTGACATGTTATAATTTGGATTACATTTTTGGGTTAGAACTAGATTTTTCTACTATTTGTGAAAAAATGAAAAGTTTCATATGACATACTTTTTTCCTAGAAAGATTGTATTTTTTTCAAAAATAAGATGACATATGCCTTTCTAAAATAACCAAATATATCATCATAAGTATTTCCAATGGTCTGTAATAAAATTGACAATAAGTTTACTGAAGTCTTCTTCTGTTTACTGAAGTCTTATTTTCGTCATAGGCTAAATGCTTTTGTGGTTTCCATAATATTAGCTACGAAATTGTTCAATAGCATGTACCATGAGCTTCTCTATTTAGAGGAATCATACTAAACACAAATTATAATAGCATTGATAAGGCAAACAGCTTCAACTCTAACTCTTCCAAAATAGTGAACAGTTCTTCCAAGCAAAATTAATTCTAAAAATGTCCCTTTACCATATTGAAGTTAAGAATATGAAGGATCAAAACATAGCCAATGGAAGGGAGGAAAGAATAATCACAGAGAAAAAACTACATCTGCAGAGAACTTAGGAAAAATGCACAGGTCTTTGGGACATTATAATTTTGGACAAAGTATGTTAAGAAGTCAATTGATAAATATTCAAGTGCAGAAATGCTTAAAGAATGTCTGAGGCGAAAAAATAGAGTATAGTGGCACAAGTGACTACCTACAAAGCCTATATTTCACTGGACAGAGTGGTGCACACAGAGGAAGTATTTGGGAAACCCAGGAAGAGGCCTATGACAAAGTTCTACCTTGGCTAAGAACTGAAACTGTCTTCATTGGTTAGGAGGAAGATGGAGGTTCATATTGGATCTTGACTGCATATTATTTAGTTTTTTTAAAAATTTAAGTATCTCTAAGTTAACTTTAGAGTAGAATACATATAATATGCATACCATAATTGAGCTTCATCACCTCAAATAACCCATTTAAGTTTTTATTTAAAACATCCTTCCAGGTATAAAATTTTATCTAATTTAGATAATAAAAATTTTATCTAATTATTGAAGTTAAGTTTCTGTGTTTGGAGTGGGAGATATCCAAGAAGTAGCATCCTTTATAAAATATTGCTCTGTTGTGGTACTGTTGTGGTCTGTTGAATTATTTGTATATGTGATGCCGAAGTGAGCACTGCTGAATTATTTGAATAGAAAAAAAAGAGAGAGACATGAATACTGCTCTCAAGAAGTCTGGAATTCTTATAAATTATGAGAAACTGTAGTCATGAATCCCATAGTTGAATGCAAAAAATCTAGATTTTTGCAAATTGAACATAAAAACAATTGCAAAAGACAAATGCCTTTTCCTTCCTTCCTTCCTTCCTTCCTTCCTTCCTTCCTTCCTTCCTTCCTTCCTTCCATTTCCCTTGCCTGTTTTTTTTGTTTTTGTTTTTGTTTTTGTTTTTTTAGTTCTGCCCTTTCTTTTCTTTCCTTTCCTTCCTACATTTCTCTTTTTCCTTCTTGAAACCAATGAAAGTAAATCTGGCCTGACAGATAAGGCTTTTTTGTTTGTTTGTTTGTTTTTCTCTGACATATCCACCTCACTTTCCTCCCCTTCCTGTAAACTTCTGGTATTCTTCTGCCCTCCATTCATTTTACCAAATAGAATAAGATTGATCAACACTCACTTGGCTTTTTTTGTTCTTCTCTTCCTGAGTGGTGACATTTTCCTGATCCATTCTGGGGCTCACTGTATTCCTATTACCTGCTCCTCTATCCAATCCATCAAAATAAGGCAGGCTGTCATAACAGTTATTTTTTTTTTCTTGGCTCATCTATTCTGTTGTCTCCATTTAGTTCTTGGACAGCATGAGTGTAAGGTTGGAGGGATTTGGGCTGGCCAGACTGTTTCATCTTACTGGAAGCTGCTGGGAAATGAGAGGCCTGTGTCCTACTTTTCCAGCATCTCCAGGATCATTTAACAGGTTCCTTTCTGCAACCTCTTCCCTTATCCATTGTTTGTTCTTCCCACATATCGAGTTCAACCTGTTTCATGCAGTTTTCAAATATTCCACTTTACATTTTCTGTTTTAAAGTATATTTTAAAGTTAAGATATTGTAAGTGACATCTTTAGCATTATATTAATGATTTTTCTCACAAAAAAATACCTTTGAATGGAAGGCAGCAAAATTTGAATCAGATGTTAAGGATGAGTAAAGTTTGAGCAGATCAGTTTTAGTAAGAAGTGAACATTCTGAAGTAGCACCCAATAAGACATGTTTATCTGTGAGGCATACGGAGGGCTTGGTGTTGAGTAGAGCTGTATTTGAATCCTAGATCTGCTGATTACTAGCTGTATAGCCCTGTGCAAAACAATGCACCTCTTTAAGCTTCAGTTTCAAGAACTGAGTTATGTCACAGAGTAATGAGGATATATGGTGGATAAGGTAATTATATTTGATGTGAAAGAATATAGGGCATCAATGAACATTTTAGAATATTGAAGAATTAAAATAAAAGTTATGGAAAACAATAGAAGTGTACAAAGAGGGATTAATGGATCTTTTTTCTGAATGCAAGCTGTAGTTGATCCTTGAACAACAGAGACACTGTCCCACCTATGCAGTTGAATATCCACATGTAACTTATGGCTCCCCCAAAACTTACATACTGATAACTTACCATTGACTGGAAGCCTTACTAATAATGTAGACAGTCAATTAAATTTTTATATGGATCTGGCCCCACATTGGGCTCCTTGCTCAGCGGGAGGCCTGCTTCTTCCTCTCTCACTCCCCCTCCTTATGTTCCTTCCCTGGCTGTGTTTCTCTCTGTCAAGTAAATATATTAAATCTCTAAAAAAAAAATCCCCTTTAAAAAATTTTAAAAAAGAAAGTCTTATAAACTCAATCAAAAAATTGTTAAGCCTAATAAATCAATCCAAGAGAGTTGCAGGGTATAAATTGACATACAAACATCAGTGGCATTTCTGTACATTAACAATGACATTTTAGTTCACTCTGTACATTAACAATGAAAAAGAAATAATCAATCCCATTTACAATAGCATCAAAACTAATAAAATACATAAGAATGAATTTACCTAAGGTGAAACTCTGCTGAAAACTATAAGACATTGGTGAAAGAAATTAAAGAACACACATTAATGCAAAAGTTTCCCATGTTCATGGATTGGAAGAAATTAATATTGTTAAAACGTCCATACTACCAAAACCATCTGTGGATTCAATGCAATCCTTATGAGGATTCCAGTGGTCTTTTTAACAGAAGTAGCTCAAACAGTTTAAAATTTATATGGGACCACAAAACATACCAAAACCCCCAAACCATCCTAAGAAAGAAGAAAAATACAGGACATATCACACTTTCTAATTTTAAGATATGCTATAAAGCTATAGTCATCAATGCAGTAAAGTAATGGCACAGAAAGAAATAGACCAATGGAACAGAATTGAGAGCCCAGAAATAAACTTAAGCATATATGGTGAACTAACATTGACAGAGGAGCCAAGAATACTCAATGGAGAAAAGACAGTCTCTACAATAAATGGTGCTGGGATAATTGGATATTCACATATAAAAGAATGAAACTGGACCTGTATCTTATGCCACTCACAAAAATTAACTTTAAATGGATTAAGACTTAAATGCAAGACCTAAAATTGTAAAACACCTAGAAGAAAACATGACTTTGGTCTCAGTTATGATTTTTGGGGGTATGACATCTAAAGCACAAAAATCAAAGTAGAAAATGAACAAGTGGGACTACAAAGTAAAAAGCTTTTGCACTGGAAAAGAAACTGTCAACAAAATAAAAAAAATTACAGAATGGGAAAAAGTATTGGCAAACCATATGTGTGATATAGAGTTACAATCTAAAACATATAAAGAGCTGATACAACTCAATAGCAAAAAATAAATAACCCAATTCTCCAAAGAAGATATATGAAAGGCTGACAAGTACCTGAAAAGATGCTCAACACCACCCATCATTAGGAAAATGATATATGCTCCCTCATTGCAATATCAACCAGAGATTTCTGATGGTCTTCATCTGAGATTCCTTTACTAACTGATATTACCTACCTTACCTCTAAAGTATTTGAACTTTTGTTATATCTATTGTAAAATGATATGTAATGCTACAGCAGGATCTAGTAAATATTTAATTTTGCTAAGTAATTACCTTTTTTAAAAAGTGATCTCTAATTATATTTGATTTCTCATGTACATTTTCCTAGTGAGAGATACAAAGATTCTAGTTCTATTTAGAATCTTATTGCTCACTGAAAGTTTATCCATTTGAACTTTGAATTCATACTTCAGGATTATGATCCATTGACAATGTACAGGAAGTCAGGTCTCTGAGGCTGCAAAATTTCCTGGTCAGCAATGAACTAATTGAGATGGTGAATCAGTAAGACTCTTTGGAGATGTCCTTCTGGCTACCTTAATTGCATTTTGAAACATCAGCAGAAGGAAAAAAGGTATGTTTATGAAAGAGCAGGTGAAGGAATCTAATAATATTGGAACAATGCACATTCTCAAGTAGAAAAAAAAAGAATGTAACTAGAAATATTCTGGGAAAATTAGAATGAACTTTTATTGTATGCATATATATTTCAACTCTGAATGGAGGACATAGTAGCTCACAAAAAGTATATTTTATTCCTGAATTCTACTGCTAATTTTAGTTATGATGAGGATATTTAGTTTCTGTGAAAAACCTGACTAAAATCAGTTCTTATTTTCATTTGGCTCAATGGAAGCATTAGACTGGCTCTAATAGCTTTAATACATAACCTTAAGTAACATGGTAATGTTTACATTTGTTTGATTCATAACTGGACCTTGCTATACTCAGTGCCAAGGAAATCCAAAGTCCATCAAATGTAGAATTATAATTTCTATGTTATGTTTAATTATTTCTTGACTTTCATAAACTTTCATGGACAAATGGAACATTTGTGCCAAATAGAAATATAGACTTTGATTCATTATTAAAAGTATACATTACACTCAGTCATTATGAATTTGTATGGTCAATATATTGCCAAGATAACTAAAATACCAGTTATTATACATATTTTGGCTCTTTCTGTAGTAATGTTCTTATTACGAAATCATCAAACTCCCCAACTTCTCTGAGGTACATTCCTTTTTAACGCTGGACCAATGTGATTCCTCACTCCTTTGAATTCCTTTGCTACTTAGTATGTGCATTATTTTATATGTAATTAAAAAGAAACCTTTTTACTGTAATAGTGACTTCTGTTTCATTTCTTGAGCCCAGCTGCCTTGCTTGCTGTTATTATCTTGCAGTGGTAATCATTTCTGTGATCTCATTCTCATTCTCATCCTCTTTTGTGAATTCTATGAAGTAAGAGATAAAGTTGAGAGATCAATAAAAGAGAATGAAACAAGACGCCTGGGTGGCTCAGTTGTTAAGTGTCTGCCTTCGGCTGAGGTCATGATCCCAGGGTCCTGGGATGGAGCCCCACATCCACTCAGCGGGAAGCCTGCTTCTCCCTCTCCCACTCCCCCTGCTTGTGTTCCCTCTCTCACTGTGTCTCTCTCTGTCAAATAAGTAAATAAAATATTTTTTAAAAAGGATGAAACAGAAAAATAACATAATTTCTAAAGAAATTATCACAAATAGAGCATATTGAAGTGGGAAGCAATAGTCTTTCCAGAGGAAAGACTGAAGAAATGGAACAGAAAAATATTAAAGTATATAATTTCAAAGAAAATTTTGTTTGTTTTACATCAGTAAATAGTAATCCTGCAGAGCAAAAAGGTACAACTTATCACAGAGAAAATAAATAGTAATCAGTGGTGAATCAAATTCTGAAGAGGTTATTTGACTTTAAGAAAAAAGACTTCACCACTTGCAAAGAATCACTACCAGTGGATTGTAGGTCTAATTGTCAAAGGTAAAGGAGTAAATCATTTAGAAGAAGCATAGGAGGACATCTTTATGACTTTGGGGATAGTAAGTATTTCTTAAATAAGACAAATAAACTAGTAGATATAAAAGAAAAAAATTGATAAATTAAACTACATTAAATTTAAGAACTGCTTTTGAAAGTTAATGTGAGGAGAGTGAGTGGGAGATATTTGTCATATTATAAATATACAGATGTACATATATAAATAATAAAGGCCTTATATATGGAATACATAAAGAATGCCTACAAAGTAAATAAGGAAAAGTAAGACAACCCAGTAGAAGAATTGCCAAAGACCTGGAATAGACAATCACAATAGAGAACGTACAAGAAGCCCATAAACATATGAAAAGTAGCTCAACTTTAATCATCAAGGAAATTGCAAATTAAACCCAAAATGATATGTAACTGTGCACTCACCAAATTGGCTAAGCTGAAAATGCCAAGCATTGGACAGAATATAGATAACTAGAACTCTCATAAACTATTGATAGAAGTGTGAACTGGAGTAGCCACTTTGGAAAATGATTTTTTAGTATTTAGTAAAGCTGAATATATATCCTATGATCCAACAATTCCACTTCTTTGTATATGTATTTAACATATTTTTGGCAGGGGTGCCTGGGTGGCCCAGTCCTTGAAGCACCTGCCTTCAGCTCAATTTATGATCTCAGGGTCCAGGCCACACGTCAGGCTCCCTGCTCACCAGGGAAGTCTGCTTCTCCCTCTTCCTCTCCCTCTGCCCCTGCTCATGCACTCTCTCTCTCTCTCTCAAATAAATAAAATATTTCAAAAACCCCAAAACCAAAAAACAAACCCACAGAAAATACATATTTTTACCAAAAGGCATATACAAGAATATTCATAGTAGTGCTACTTGTAATAGCCTTGTGTTGGGGGTTGCCAAGACTACCCCCAAAGTTTGATGATTCACTAGAGCACTCACTGGACTCAACACACCCAGAGTCATGCTTATCAGCGTAATTTATTATAGTAAAAGGTAACAAAGCAAAGAAGAATCAGTACAGGGAAAAGCTTATAAGGCAAAGTCCTGTGGAAACCTGGAAAGCTTCCAGAATCCTGCCCCAGTGGAGTCACACAAGACATGCTTAATTCTTCCAACAACAAGGTATAACAACATCTGTGAAATACTCTCTTCCCGGAAATCTCGTTAGAGACTCAGTACTCCAGGTTTCTGTTGGGCCTGGTCAAGTATGCAGCCTCTACCTGGCATGTACCAGAATTCCAGAGTTCCAGAAGGAAAGCAGCTGTTCACATATACCATACTGTTTTTACAAACAGTTTGGGTACAATGAGCATTCCTTAAAATTAGGGTAGTGGGAACCTTCCAAAATCCAAGTTCTCAGGTAGCCAAGGGCCAAGAGTATATGCAATCCTGTATAAGGATAACAGTCAGGTCTGCTATGTTACCTTGTTCATCTACAAGTGCTAAACTGGAATTAATTTACAGTATATCAATGGTAGAATGGAAGAATGCATAAATAATTTCTGTATATTCATACAATGGAATACTATATAGTGATGAGAATTATAATCCAAACTCTTATGCAATATGGATGAAACATAAATCTGAGCAAAAGAACCCAGACATAAAAGGATACACATTGTATGTTTCTATCTATATAAAGTTCAGAAATAGGTTAAATGGAACACCATAATGATGGAAGTCACCTGAAGAGGTTATAACTGGAATAGATAGGGGAGTTCTGAGGTACTGGTATTGTGTTGTTTATTGATTATAGGAGGTTAAATGTTCACTATGTAAATATCCTTTGGGTCAACACTTTTAGTTTGTGTTTTTTTCTGTATTATGTTATATTTCAATGTAAACACTACTTAGAAACAGTTTTTAAGCTAAAAAAGAAGACTCCAGCACATATTTAGGCAGAAAAAAAAAGTTATTTAGAAAACAAGAGAGTATTCTGAGAGTACTAATGCATAATATTAAAATAAATAAAATTGTATCATTTTAAAACAATAAAAATATGTATAATTTAGTGAATGTTTGTACCAGGTGACCTACTAAGTTGTATTATATTGCTCTATACTCTCCAATATGGTAGCCACTAGATATATGTGCTTACTGAACACTTGAAATGTGGCATGTCCAAATTTATATATGCCTAATATTTATGCTATAAATGTATGTTATAGCTATATGGTATAAGTATAAAATATATACCACATTTTGAAGGCTTAGTAAAAAAGAATATTTTTATATTGTTTACATACTGAAATGACAATATTTTATTGAATATATTGGGTTAGGTAAAATATATTATTTAAATTACCTTTCTTAAAAAAGATTTTAATTGTTTTAGAGTGAGAGAGCATGTGCGTGTATGCATGTGTGTGCACGTGTGCGGGAGCTGGAGGAGCGGAGAAGGAGAGGGAGAGAAAATCCTTAAGCAGACTCCCAGCCGAGCATGGACTGCCCCCCCACCCCCAGTTATGGGGCTCAATCTCACGATCCTGAGATCATGACCTGAGCTGAAATCAAGAGTCAGCTGCTTAACTGACTAAGCCACCCAGGCCACCCTATCTTTTTGTTTTCACCTTTTACTAGTGAGTGCTAGAAAATTTTAAACTACATATGAGGTTCATGTTATATCTCTATTATATAGCATTACTATAGATCATGTCATTAATTTCTTACATCAGTCCTGAGAGATAATAGTCCCATTTTATAGATGAGAATACTGAGATGTGGAATACAAAGAAAAGGGTATATAATTTATAAAGGTTACATAGCAAGTAATTAGCAGAGCCAAAATTAAATATATATATATATAATTCTAGGTGCTGTGTTGTTCACCTCTGTACTGTATTCTCAGAAGATAGTGGAGCACTATCTAACACATTTTCAGGGGAGAATGAATTTGATTCAAGAATTCTGTATCAGTGAGCTATTATTCCCATATAAATGCAACAAAAAAGTTTTCTTTTGTAACAAAAGGCTCTTCAGGAAATACATTACTTATATATCTGTCTAGGGAAATTAAATAAAGAATTCATAGTGTGAAAGGGGTGGTGATGAGTTTTGAGATATTTAAACATAGGATTAAGTCTAATTATTATCATAAGTAGAATTATAAGGGATAAGTACAATTCCTTGAATAAGATATATTATAATTTTTAAATAATTTTAATGCAACAAGAGTAGTGATTTCAAAAAGCATAAAAGCAAAAACTAGGGTGTGTATAGAGAGGTGAGATAAGGTTGAGGAAGTGTGCAATTCAATAATTTCTTTGGAGGAACTTTTTTCATTCCTGAGCTTGATAAGCTGGCAACTACACCCTTAAGATATGTCATTAAGAGATAAGAAAGTAAACACTAATGGAACTAAAAACAGAATTCACAACCTCCAATATACTGAGAATAGATATCGTTTTCTATAATACCATAGAAAACATAGACCATAGAATAAAAGAGAGAAATGAAAGAAAATAGCACAGAATCAGAAGCAAAACAGAATCTTTATTTATTTATTTATTTTTTAAGATTTTATTTATTTGACAGAGAGAAACACAGCCAGAGAGGGAACACAAGCAGGGGGAGTGAGAGAGGGAGAAGCAGGCTTCCCGTCGAGCAGGGAGCCCGATATGGGACTCGATCCCGGGTCTCCGGGATCATGACCTGAGCCGAAGGCAGTTGCTTAACCAACTGAGCCACCCAGGCACCCCAGAATCTTTAAAATAATATGACTGAAAGATCAAATATAGCTATTCCAACAATAAAAGAAAATGAGATAAACAATTTATAAAGTTGAAAGATGATTAAGAGCAGAAATATGATAGAACAACTTACTCTTGCATTTTATTTTCCAACTGTGAAGTGAAGCTGTAGTATCAGAGTTATATGTCATAACTCCAAGGTATCTAATTTCATATACTCTTCTCATTTCTACCTGTCATCGTTCTTAGGGTCTCAAATATTGTTGACTATTTAGTATGTTTATGTTCATTGACAAACAGCAATATGAATTAGAAATGGTAATGTCTCATTTTTAATCAACTCTGTTTAACTTGTGACTACATGTAGTTTTACTTTAGAATGCAACACTAACTTTATTCTTAAATGGAAGCATTTAAAACACTTTATCTTTCCTAGATCTCAGCCTCTAATTACTGGGAAAGAAAATGAAGGCAGTAAGGATAAAGTTACAGATAGCAGCAGGAAAACAATAATTTGTACCCTCAGCCTCATAATCATATGTATCTTTGGTGTGGGGACTATTGTTTCTACCTGTTTTCTTTTGACTGAAATATTTTGCCTTTTTTTTTTTTTTTTTTTTTTTTAGAAATTTCTCAAATAGCAAACTTGGTGTACCAGAAATCTGGTTGCCTGTTCTCTTAAATTTTGATATCAGTATTTCCAGGCCATTCCAGCTTGAGGCATAAACCAAGATTCAATAATAGTGACACAAAAGAACACATTTTTTTCAGGCGTGCACCCACCCGTTCTTTAGAAACACAAGGCTCTTCCACTATTTAATCCTTTGCTCAGCAGGTATTTTTTCCCTCTACTTCAGGCACAAATCCATTCATCAACTACAAGATAATCACCTGTTCTTTTTTTCTCCTGCTTTGCTTCATTGTGGTACTGTTTCCTGTGTTCCCAACTGGAAAGTTTGTCATTCATGCTCATTCAAGATATTGCTGTGGATGCATTCAAGAGAGGTTGCGGATGCCCTCTGGGTAGTGCTGATGGCTTCATGAGGATTCTACTATTGGTTTGCTGCAGTCTGCGTGTGAGCTGTTTCTGATGTCTGATGTTGAGGGCACTGATAAATAAATCATCCTCATCTTCTTTTACTGCTACCAAAGCCACTGGCTCCATCTCCCATCATTGTTGAAGCTGTTGACAGCAATGTCTCTATCATATATATATATATATATATATATATATATGTGGGTATATACATATGTCTGTGTGTGTGTATCATAACTCCATATATATATGGAAAGCAGGATGGCAGTTCCTCAAAAATTAAAATAGGACCACCATATGATCCAGCAATTCAACTTCTGGATATATAACCAAAAGAACTGAAAGCATAGCATCAAAGAGATATTTGTACACCCCTGTTTATTCCTGCATTATTCATAATAGTTAAAATGTAGAAGCAATCCAAGTGTCCAACTACAGATAAATGGATAAGAAAAATGTAGTCTATAATGCAGTAGAATATTATTCAGCCTTTAAAAGGAAGGAAATGCTGATATATGCTACAACATGGATGAACCTGGAGGACATTATGGTCAACTTCTGAAAAGACAAATATGATGTGATTCTGCTTAGATGAAATAGTTAAGAGTAGCCAAATCATAGAGAAAGAAAAGTATAATGTGCTTTCTAGGGCATGGTAGGAGAGGGGAAAGGTGAGTTATTATTTAATGAATGTAGAGTTTCAGTTTTACAGAATGAAAAAAGCTATGGAGAGGATTGTGATAATCACAAAATTATGAATGTACCTAATACCACACAACAGTATGCTTTAAAATGGCTGAAATGGTAAATGTAACATTATGTGCATTTTATCATATTAAAAAAAAAGAAAAAAGAATTTCTCAATCAAAATGGAAGACTCATTTCAGGTAGTTGGGGAGTCAAGTCAGTTCTGTATGCACATAGTAGGCATCCACATTAATGAGTACCTGGCTATCTTAAATGCAATTTTGTAGAAGTGTTGTTGTTTTTTGTTCATTTTTGGTTTTGGTTTTGGTTTTTGGTTTGTTTGTTTCTTTGTTTGTTTTACAAAGTGAACAGTTTTTAGAGAATAGATCAAAAGTTTTGGGTGTGGATGACAATCCCAGGTTTTTTTGAGGTTACCCTTCAGAAGGGGCTCTCCTTTTTCTTTCTTCACTCCATCCTCAGATGTTACTATTCTTTCTGATAGAGTTACTATCCCTTTACCTCTGTTAGAATTATTATTATTATTTATCAGGTGTCATTGTGGTAAATGTAAAAAGCCTATAACATGAGATCTACCTTCTTAAATTTGTAAGTGAGAAGTTCAGTATTAACTATAAGCACAGAATGTTAGATGTATGGTCTGGTCTTCTCTTTTCCTTCCCAAGAAGCCAAGAGGTGGGAGTTTCTTCTCAATTGTATGATGCTCTGCCAGGGAGAGGGGTCATGGCAAAACATTGCCACAGATTTTCCCACTGGCTTTACTTTGGCCATGTCCTTTCCTGGGAAGCAGGAGCCTCTGAAATGTCTGGATTTCTCATAAAGGGAATTGGTCCACATATTGTTGAATCAGTGTTTCTTTGGGAAGGAGGAGGGCCTATCCTGTTGGGAGCCCATGGCAACCCAGTGGTGTCAACAGTTGCAGTGTAGCCTCTGGCTCCCTGTGCCTGCCCCTTGTGGGGGGCACAGTTAAGGCCTGGCGCTGAGCCCGTTGGGAGGCGTAAGGCGGTAGCCAGAGGTGAAACTCCTGGTACCTGCCTGCCTGGGTCACCTGACGTCTTGCTCCGCCTTTTCGGGCTCTCACTAAAGCATGACTGGGTCCATGGTGTTATTCCAAGACAGCACATAGGCCATGTAACAATCATCTGATCATGATGTATGGGAATAAGTGATTTATGTGCTTGGGGTCACAGCCAGCCCTTACCCCCCAGAGATATAATTGCAATTGTTTTTCCTTTGATCACTATGGAGTTTGAGCACGGTTGAGGGGGCTGAGGTAATCATTAATTCTGTGCTTATGTAAGTGATCCCTATATAAGATGTAAAATCCTGAATAAAGTTGGCTTGTTGTACATCATCCACTTGTCCCTCCTGTTCCCATACTTTTCTCTATCTCTGTCTTTTCTACATCTCCTTACTCTCAGGTTTCGTCTATTGCCGCGCCGGTCGTGACACTATCCCACCAACTTGCTGTCATTACTCTTCTGTCATTCCTGTTTAGTATTAATTCTTGTTACTTAAATATGCTTTTATGGTGTTAGAACTTGGAAATGAGATTGCCAACAAAACATGCTCTGTGCTATTTATCTATATTAAAGGAAACAGTTAAGAGATACAGATATAATGGTAAATACTATTTATTAAGCACTTTTACTGCATCAGCAGCTCTCCTAAATGTTTATACAATAATACTTAATTTTCACACATTGTAGATATGTTCCTGTTATTTTCCTAATTTTATAGAGGAGGAAACTTATGCACAGAGAAAGTATTTAACTTGCCCAAAATTATGCCCCTTATTTGTAGAACAACTAGATAGTAACCCAGACAGTTTAATTCCAGAGCCTGTGCCCTGGAACCAGACACAGTACATGGTAATTGTCACACTTGTATAACATCTCTGTGGTTGTTCTAGAAGTAGAAAACAATAGTAAAAAGCAAAACAATACAATAACATAAAAATTAGAAAAAATCCATAAAATCCTCAAAATTCAGCATCCAACTTGGAACATGCATTATATGTGAAGGGGTTTTTGTTGTTATTTGTTTTTGATGTTGTTGCTCTGTGGTTTTTTATTTTTTTAAGTTTTTATTTATTTATTTTGAGAGAAAGAGTGTGTGTGGGGAAGGGGTAGAGGAAGAAGGAAAGAATCTCAAGTAGACTCTGTGTTGACTGCAGAGCCCAACATGGCGCTCGATCTCACAACCCTGAGATCATACCCTGATATCATGACCTGAACCAAAATGAAGTATAGGATGCTTAACCAACTGAGCCACACAGGCTCTCCACTCTGGCTTTTTTTTTTTTTTTAATTTTTTATTTTTTTAAAGATTTTTATTTATTTATTTATTTGACAGAGAGAAACACAGCAAGAGAGAGGGAACACAAGCAGGGGGAATGAGGGAGGGAGAAACAGGCTTCCCGCCGAGCAGGGAGCCCGATGTGGGGCTTGATCCCGGGTCTCCGGGATCATGACTTGAGCCGAAGGCAGTCGCTTAACCAACTGAGCCACCCAGGCGCCCAACTCTGGCTTTGTTTTTAAACAATTAATTATTTTTATTTTTCATAGTTGAAAAGTATTTTTTTTGTTTAAAAATGATTATTTTTAAAACATTCATCATATTCTCTTTGTTGCAAATAGGAAAAAAATAGCAGCTTTATCTTCTAGCAAAATAATGTGAAGAGAACACAACTGGTGTTTTGTCAAATTCAAATACAGATTTTCCTGAGAGTCTGTGATAAGTAAGATATAGAAAGAATTTTTTAGGTTGAACAATATTAGAAACCTATTTTTCAAGATAGAAGAGGTTTTTATCCTTTTGGGTCAGATTGCCATGAATATATTTCTTCCTTTTTAACCTCCTCCTTGAACAGCTCCTGTTAATTTCAAAGGTACTGAGAGGCCCAGTCACCTGGTCCCTAATCTGCTATTCCATAGAGCAACCCAGCAAGCTTCTAGATCCTAGAGTCTTATGGTCACTATTACCGTAACCACCTCTTCCTGATTCTCTATGAAGATAGCGAGGGTCAGACTTAAGCTGCTGTTATGTATAGTAAAGTGTTTGACTCAGTTTAATTGTCCTCTAAGAGGTTTTAGCATTTATATCTCCATCATATTTCTTTATTATACCAACCTGGTAATTAATATTTATAAAAATATTTGTCAGTTTTATAATTTCAAAATACTGTAATTGTTTTGATACTCATTGAGGTAGATTTTTCATTTGCTTGTATTCTTTTGTAGCATGCCTGTTTGTGTCCTTTTTTGGCTTTCTGTTAAAACTTATTTTTTGCTTTGTGAGGATTTTTAGGAAATCAAATATGTTAACTCTTTGCCTTTCAAATAATTTGCAAATATTTCCCCAAATCTATATAATTCTTTCACTTCCAGTTATGGTTTTTGGGTGCATAGATGTTTTTGATTTTTCAAGTTGAAAAAAATTATGGTATGCTTAGAGTAGCTCATGCTTCAAGCTGATATTTTTCAGCTTTTAAAACATTGGTTCTTCTCTTATATTTTACCTGTCTCCCTTTTTATACTTGATCTCATCTAATTGAAAGGACAAATGATTTCTGGGGAGATTACATTGTGTAAGCTAGGAAGCTCAGTTTTTTTTTTTAACTGTTAGTTGGGGAATCCAATGCCATTTATTTTTCTTGGATATATTTGATTTTTGTATTTTCTCATTAAGGGATAACTGGTTTTTGGTCATTTTGGGTTTGATATTTGATATTTTCTAAATGTTTTTATTTTATTCTCAATCCCCATACCTCTCCTCTTCAGGAGACTGGCAGTTACTTTACAAGATAGATCTTCCAACTTATTTCTTTTCTCTCTTAGCTCTCCCTGGTACCAACTTTCTTTGCTCTTAACTCTCATTTTTAATTCATTTTCATGTAATTTTCCTCAGTGGTATCACAGTGTGATAAAATTTTTAAACATTAATGGAGTATAATTTGTATGCAGAAAAGTGTGCATATATTTTGTGTACAACACACACAATAGATGTTCTCAAAGTGAGCAGACCCATGTAGTTAGGACCCTGATAAGTAAACAGGGTCTTGTGAACAACCTAGAAAGCCCCCTTTACCAACACCCGATCAGTATCTTTCCTCCTCTCTTCAGTTAGCCATTATTCTGCTTTATAACACCACAGATTAATTTTTCCTCAGTTTAAACTTTATATAAATAGAAATATACAGTATGTACCGACAACATAACATTGGCTTTCTTTGCTCAACATTATGTTTATAAGATGTTTGCATAATTGTATATAATTTATAGATCATTCATTCTCATTGCTGTATGATCATAACCATAAATTTATTTATCCATTTTGTTATTGATACACATTTGGGTGGGTACTGATTTTTGCTATTAGGAATAGTTTTGCTACAAATATTCTTACACATATCTTTTGTAGAATATCATTACAACCTGATTAGCTTTTTTTTTTTTTCAGTTTTCCTAGCTTATTTCTGACCTACAGACTGCCTAGATTGTTCTAGTATTCACAGAAACCCAGTGATTTAAGACCCAAATCTGACTTTTTAAAAACAGGGACTATGGATTAGGCAAATGTAGGCCAGCCTGGTTCTATGCATATAATACTGTTAAAATATATAGTCTGTTACACTAAATCTTGTGAATGAAATAGTCTGGATGAGAAAAAAAACTTTAACTTTGGGTGAGAAAGCTACTTTTTCCAAGATGGCTTCAAATTTGATTTGGTGGAGATTTCTTATGTGCTAAGTCATTTGAAAAATTTATTTTCTATGAATATGAGCTAGTAAGATAATTTAGTATAAAATTAATTCATGCAGGAGCACATTTTTAGCTGGGCTTATGTAGAGAAAACCCAGTTATTTGTCCATTTTTTTAAAGATTTTATTTATTTATTTGACAGAGAGAAACACAGAGAGAGAGGGAACACAAGCAAGGGGACTGAGAGAGGGAGAAGCAGGCCTCCCACCGAGCAGGCAGCCCGATGCGGGGCTCGATCCCGGGTCTCTGGGATCATGACCTGAGCCGAAGGCAGTCGCTTAACCAACTGAGCCACCCAATCGCCCGTATTTGTCCATTTTGATTAAGATTTAGAATTTATTTATTTGTAGTTCTTGAATGTTATCCATGGGTTATTCTGACATACATCCTGGGAATACTTGTGCTGGGTGAATGAGAATTTCTCAGTACAGGAGACTAGAGAAATCTCATGTGAAGTAGCTCTCAGGACCAATGCTGACTTACTCTTGTTCTGAGATCTGTTTTTCATATGTTCAGTGATGTTCTGCATTCAGCCTGCAGCAGAACTGTACCATTAGAATTCTGGGCATCGGTTATTTCCTTTCCTAAACTACAAACACAACTGCCCCTTCTGTAGAGGAAAAGAGACAGGTTTGCATTGGCCAAAGTCTGATGGCCCAGACTCAAGCCTTTAAGTGCTTTTTCAAGTGCCCAGTGTAGGTTCTCTGAGGATTAGTCTGTTTGGTAGTCCAAGAAGGAAATTACCCAGTCATTTCTGTTCTGGCATTTACCAGTACACAGATGGTTCTTTTGATTTTGTAGGAGAACAAACAAACTGGCACTTTTCCTGGATAGGAGAATACAACTGGTATAAGATATAAAATATTTTTTATTGAACTAGATGTAGAGAATATAATAAAAGGTAATACTTAATAAACTTTATCCGTCAAGTGTTCCTTGTCCATTTCATATAATAGTGTTAGAAACTCCCACAAAACTCTAGCAAAAACTTGGAAATTTATAGGTATCTATTCCAGTGTTTCTTAATATATGGAACATACTCCCAGTCCTGTTAATTTGGAATCTTTGGGAAAGCTGCCTGTGGATTTCAATTTTTATCAGTTATCTCAGGTAATTCTGATGTGTACTAACATATGAAGACATATAGCTTAGAATCCAAAGCATATTCAGCTGAATTTGCTCTATTGGGTAGAATCTATTTGAGAATAAGAGGAAATTTAAGTGGCAACAAAATGATAGTGATAAACCTGGACTATTTAACATAGTTAGGCATTATTTTAAGTCCTTAATTCTAGTAATAACCTTGAATTTTTTTTCAAGGCCTCAGGCCTATAACTTAGAATGGACTCAAACTAAATTCCCTTCACTTTGGGTCTTAAATAGATTCACATTATAGACTATTCTATCTTGTAGGCAGTAAGGTTATGGTGGACACATAATGGCCATGGAGATAAGCTGCTCAGGTCTCCCTCCAGGACAGGCCTTGTTGCCCAGTATCATTACTTACTCAAGTTTTAGTCTAACTTTTATAACATTGCTATGCACTAGTCTTCCTTCTTGTTACCACAGAGGAACAGATGAGGAGAAAAGAGAATGAAAAGATTAAATGAATTTTTTTTTTAGGGAATGTTAAAATGGGAATCCCTATTTACAAGAGTCAAGAGGGGCTGATATCTAAATTCCATGTACCTTCCTTTTTCAGTAACCTAAATGAAAGCTTATCTAATTACATTTCTTGAATAAGCATCCTTTGGTAAAGAAGTTACAAAGTTTGGATATAGGCTTCATACCAAACATGTTCTTTTGGTGTTAACATTAGCATGACTATAATTTTTTTCCTTTTTAACATTTATTTCCTTGCTCCTACTTCCTACCCTGAGGATTTAAGTTCCTATGTCTCTGTGAATGATAAGAGCTTAATTATATCCTGATCAGCAAAATAGAAACCAAGCTGTATTACTAGTACCAGATACTGTTCTCTAGATTTTTCTCTATTTTAAAAGAAGAATGAGAATAACATCTCTTAGCTATTTAAGATAACTTTTAGACTGCACCAAAAGCATAACCATTCACAAACTGAACTTCAAACTGGTTTACACTGTAATTATTTTTTATAATTTGTAGTGTTTAAGAGTTTGAATATTACTTTATCATCTTATTTTTATTTCTATCGAGTTGTAGTATAATAGACTTTGCCTTTGCTAATTGTGCAAATGTGGATTTACAGACTTTATATTTTTAGTTATAATTTTAGGAAGAACTTTATAAATTTCTATGTACTCATTCATTCATTCAACAACTTATTTTAAAGTACTGATTGTGCTGGACGCCTGGGTGGCTCAGTTGGTTAAGCAACTGCCTTCGGCTCAGGTCATGATCCCAGAGACCCGGGATCTAGTCCCACATCAGGCTCCCTGCTCTGCGGGAGGCCTGCTTCTCCCTCTCTCGCTCCCCCTGCTTGTGTTCCCTCTCTGGCTGTGTTTCACTCTGTCAAATAAATAAAATCTTTTAAAAAAATAAATAAAAAAATAAAGTACTGATTGTGGGTCAGCCACTCTTCTTTGTACTGAGGATACAACAATGAATGAAACTGGCAAAAAGCCCTGACATCATAGAGCTTCTCTTGTAGAGGGAGGAGATAGGCAATGAAAATAACAAATATGAACATGAGTTCTAAGTAAATCATTGCTATGGGGGAAAAAAAGAGTGGAGTAAGAGGGATAGGAAACATTGGGTGATGATCTTTGTGCTTATACTCTTGCTTACATACCACAGAGCATCAGAAATAACATTGGAATGATAAATATTGTTTACATTGGTTCTATTACTTTATATAATATAGCTACCAGTGTTTTATTTCTTAATTTATAACCAGGATTACTGATCTGTTTCAGAATCCACCGAATTTAAAATCATCCTAAAATGTGTCCTTATTTGGAATAGTCTATTTGGAATGTATAGCTAAGTGAAGTTTTTTGTTTTGTTTTGTTTTAGAGAAAGGTTGCGGTTGTGAAGCGGCAGAGGGAGAGGGAGAGAGAGAAACCTAAGCAGTCTCCACACCCAGCATGTGAGCCCAATGCTGGGCTCAATCTCACAACTCTGAGATCGTGACCTGAGCTGAAATCAAGAGTTGGATGCTTAACTGACTGAGCCACCCAAGCACCTGTAGCTAAGTGAAATTTAATTTAAAAAGACAGAGACTAAAAACAAGCAAACAATCAAACAAACAGAGACTGGGGCACCTGGATGGCTCAGTCGGTTAAGTGTCTATCTTCAGCTCAGGTCATGATTCTGGAGACCTGGGACTGGGACCCATATAGAGCTTTCTGCTCAGCAGGAAGTTTGCTTTTGCCTCTGCCCCTCCCCCTGCTCATGTTCTGTCTGTCTCTCAAATAAATAAAACATTTAAAATATAGTAATAAAAAGAGACTAAAAATTGTATTGGTTAACACGGGAGCAATTGGCATATTAAACCCCAGTAGAAAATTAATACTTACCTTTTTCTTTAGTGTACAGAATTTGTTATAGTTATATATTTAAAATGTAATTAAAATAATTTGAGTTCTCTCACTAAGGTATGTTCAAACTAAGAAAGAAATTTTAGTGTGAAATTTTCTCACTAAGTCATTAAGATTTAGAAAAATGACTTAGACTTCTGGAATCTTTACAGACTTATAATGAGAAAGGAGAAAATTGGGCAACAGAAGTTATCCTTACAGTGTTGCAGTAAGATCGTAACACAACATCCAATAAATGGGCATCATGCCAATGGTGGAAATGGAAACAGGCTGCCTAGGTTCCCCTCCAGAAGATTTTTTGCTCAGCTATCAGCAACTGCAGGGTGGGCCTCCACTGTAGAGCATCTCCTTACTTGAAGTCACATCCTTTCTGTGGCAGCCCAAAACTGGGAACAGCCAGGCAGACATTAAAAGTACCATTTCAGCTACACATGGGCTATTGTGATGGGCCATATGTGTTCTACAGAGAACTGGCTACATTATTTGCAGGGCTTAGTGCAAAATGAAAATGTGGACCCTCATGTTCAAAACTTACTATGAATTTCAAGAGGATAGCAGAATAATGAACAAGCATGGGTCACCTTTTTTTTTTTTTTTTTTTTTTAGCATGGGTCACTTCTAAGTGTGGAGGAGCCCATTGCACCTCTTTAGGTCACAAACTTGTAAAGCTGACCGGGGCTTGGCAGCATCCTATGTTCTTGGCCAAGGCATTGTTGGGCTAACATTACATTGCAGTTCAACCTGGATGCCATGCCCATTCTTCTGTAATCAAGAAAATACTTTATACTGAAAAATTTAAACTGTACTTTGCTGGTTCACTTGCAGCTCTAAATATCATGACATGAACAACTCTGGTATCTATCATTCTGTTTTATATGCTATATCCAAATGTTTTACAGTATAATCTCTACCTTCTTACCTAAGTCATCATGAATGGAATGCTTTTGTTCATCCATTTCCTTCTTGCCCTTCAACGAGGTATGTTCTTACTCAGTTTGAGAGAAGCCTTCTATAAGAAAAAGAATAGAAAATTACAAATACATATTTGGTATACAAGTTAATATTTACCTGAAATGAGAAAAGTAATAAAAATATGAATATAAAAACTTGACAAAGGCCAAATATGTATGAGTTTCCTGACTTAATTTTAACCAATCCTTTTTAAGTTAATTTTTGGCTTCTGCTAGGATTCTTCCATCCTGTTATATTTGAATTTTAGTATCACCAGTAATTGTGAAAAATATCCAAAACTAACTTAAAATAATAAGGAAGAACAATTTAAGTGTATTTTTAAATCGCTGTTCTTTTATATTGAGCTATGCAGTTGTCCTTTGTACATTGACTGATGTGTGCAGTGGTTCCATTACTGGGGCACTAGCTTTTTCAAACAATTTTTCTGCATTGGTGGAATTTTGCATTTGATTTGCGCCAGATGAAGTACATATACTAAAATATAATCCAATACATTGAAATACATATAAAACATTTTCACATTTTGAAGCACTTCCTGTTTTTACTACTGCTATGGATTGTGTCCTATAGAGGTAACTGACAATTCCATTTCATAGACTTCCCAACAAAAACTAAAAAAAAAAAAAAATACACTGTGCATTTGCAATTGTATGCATTGAACTGTCAGATGTATTGCTGAGAGGAGAGAACTTCCACTTTGACTACACATAAATGAGAGCCTAATACTACAATTCAGTTGTACACAGCTGATGATTGGAAGAATTTTCCAGGCTAATTTCTGGTTTTATACATTTCAAATCTTGTATTTTCTTCACTACCTACCTATTTTTTTTTTTTTTTTGCAAGGCACCGTGCAACATGTTCATGTTAATATGTAAACTCTAACCCTGAGCCTTTGTGTTATGTTGCTTGGCCAGTCATCACAATAGGAAGGAGTAGTTCTTGAAGTCATTCATATACCGGGCCTGCTAGCAACATCTTTACTGTATGTGGAAGGGACTGTGAGCTGAATAAATATATCCCACCAAATCAACAATAAATGTATCCCCAACTCAACTTCTTAGTTGGATTCCCAAAATGCCTATGGCTGCTCCAACATGGAAAGTGACCTTAATTGATTACAGTTAAAATATTTTATTTTTTGCAGATTTTCCAAAAGATATGATTATGTGCACACGTTGTTAGGGCATGTACCCTTCAGAAGAGTAAACCTACTTAACTCTTACATGAATTATAGGGCTGATCCCCTTTAAGGAATTTCTCACCTCCACTATTGATGTCTTTCTATGACAGTAAGATGCCGATGCTCTTCTTACATCAGTAAGTAAATAAATGCAAAGACTGTAAGGAGCTGTTCTATATTATTTGTAACTGGGTCTTCATTCATAAATAATGAACCAGTGTTAATTTTTCTGAGAATTTTGCTAATTAAGTCAGGCCAATATAATATTGTCACATGGATAATTGCTATCACCTTCCCCTCCTTCCTTCCTTTTTTGCACTCTTACACAGTAAATTTTTGCAATTTCTTCATGTTGGCCCTCACTGATGAATGAAATATTCATGGGTCCATCCATACCATTTTCTCCAGCAAATTTAGATTTTATTAGATCCATTCAATAATAAAAAACATACATAAAGAAGATGTGGTACATATATACAATGGAATACTATGCCTCCATCAGAAAGAATGAATATCCAACTTTTGTAGCAACATGGACTAGATTGGAAGAGATTATGCTGAGTGAAATAAGACAAGTAGAGAAAGTCAAGTATCACATGGTTTCACTTACGTGTGGTGCATAAGGGGTAATATAGAAGACAGTAGGAGAAGGAAAGTAAATGGGAAGTAGGGTAATTCAGAGAGAGAAACAAAACAAGAGAGACTTTGGACACAGAAACAAACTGAGGGACTTGGAGGGAAGGGGGTGGGGGAATGGGAGAGCCTGGTGGTGGATACTGAGGGCACCTATTGCATGGAGCACTGGCTGTGGGGAATGGGCAATGAATCTTGGAACATTGAAAAAAATTAACAATAAAAAAAAGAAACTAAAAAAACCCATACATTTTTGAGTATACAGAATATGTCAGAGACAATTCTAAGGGCTCGGAATATTAACAAGCTTATTTAATCCTTGATCACATTCTAAGGTTATATTGCCCTTTTCCCTGTTTGAAGGAATGGGGACTGAGAAAACCCAATTTCCCAATTTCATACAGCTAGAAAGTGACAATGTTCAGAATTAAAATTCAGAGTTGCTTGACTTGAGAGTTTGTGGTCTTAACCATTTTATTATATTATTTTTTCTTTAGAATCCTCCTATCTGCTCTCCAATGTGATATTTAATCTGATTAATACATTCTAGTGACATATACAACCTCTGCTGTAGCACTAATAACATTTAATATTTTTGTTTGTTTACATATTTGTTCTTAAGGTCTCAAGACAGCAGGTATTAATTTTTTTCATCTTTGAATTCTCATCTTCTAGCACCTAATGAAAAGAATACTGTGAATAAGTGAGTTAGTGAATTGCTGAATGAATCTAACAACATACAGTAGACATTAGTGGCTCGACTCAAAGAGGTTACATTATCTATAGAGAATTTTTAAACAACTGAACTACTGAAAGTTGATCTGCTTTATGTTAGCCTCTATTGGCAATTCTAAATAATGTCAGTGACAAAATAATCCTCTCCACCTGGGCGGGTCACTCTCACTGTGCCACCTCACCCTCCAAGTAACTGATTTCAAGTCAGGCTTTGCAAGCTGCATATTTGCTGGCAGCTATTTGGGGATTGTCTTGTTTCTCAAATCATCAGATGCCTCTTGGTTTCCCTTGACTTTCATCCCATGCAGGTTTGAGGCTGTTGGTGGTTTGTCCCCACACATTTGTATATTGTCATCTAGTTTTGTTGTAAATGTCCATGGGCTTTTAGTTTTCTCTTGTAGCCCTTTCCTCCCTTTTTGGGTAGGTTTTCTGGAAGATCCCAAAACTATGCTGTTTCTACTTTTGTCATTTTCCTGGGATCCCCCTGGGTATTTTCAGTTTTAATCTTTGTCAGTATGAAATGTGGCAGTGTTTTCTTATATTTTTTTAAAGATTTTATTTATTTATTTGAGAGAGAAAGATATATATATATATATATATATATATATATATATATATATATAGAGAGAGAGAGAGAGAGAGAGAGAGAATGAACAGTGAGGATAGGTGGAGGGGGAGAGAGAGAGAAGCAGGCTCCATGCTGAAAAGGAAGTCTGATGTAGGGCTCAATGCAGGATCCAGAGGTCATGACCTGAGCTGAAGGCAGACACTTAACCAACTGCATTGCCCAGGCACTGTGGTACCTCAGTGTTTTTAACTTTTCATTATTTGATTTTTAGTAAGCCTGGTGATTATTTTCATATGTATATATTTATTATTGGCCTTTTTTCTATATTGCCTGTTTATAGTTTTGTCCATTTTTCTATTGGAGTTTGCCTTATTCTTAATGATATGTAAGCTCTCTTCTTAAGAGAGCCTGGGTGGCTCATCAGTTAAGCATCTGCCTTCAACTTGGGTCATGATCTCAGGGTCCTGGCTTCTGTCCCCCATTGGGTTGCTGTTCATCAGGGAGATGCTTCTCCCTCTTCCTCTACTGCTCTCCCTGCTTGTGTTCTCTGGCTCTCTTTTTGTCAAATAAATAAATAAAATATTAAAAAAAAAAGAACTCTTCTTAAGATATAAATCTTAATTCTTTGTCTATCACATGTTATAGTAACAACAACAAGAGTAATAATTTTAATGGTGTGGCATTTGTCATCTTAATTTATTTTGACATAACATAGTTTTGAACTTTAACTGAATCAATTTCTCAATATTTTTTCTATGTGGTTTTTGGTTATATTTAGAAAGACCTACCCACTGGTTGTTGAAGAATTTAATAAGTTTTACTGATGAAAAATATTTAATTAGTGTCACTTCAGAACAAAGAACAATGAAGTCTTGGAAGGCAGCATATTGTCTTAATATGAAATGATATCAAACAGTGTTGTTTCCACTTGTAGACGATCTCTACATGCTCTGGTCTATTAATACATAATAAGTAAGTTTTATCCAGTGCCTTATAATTTAAAGACTGCTTTCACTTATATAATTTGGGCCTCCAATAATTCATGTACTTAGGAAAATAACTGCCTAAAGTCAGCAGCTATGGATTTCTTTTCCAAGTGAATTCTGCCTAATTCTAAGCCTTTTTTGTTGTTAAGGAATCTGAAGGTCAGTATTAGCAACTACAGTGAAAAAAAAGAAATCATGAACAAACCAGTTAGCAGACATTTGCCAGGAAATGGATTGTTAGCAGATTACTTGGCATAGATCCCTGTAAAGAAGGAAATCTTTTCCCACCTCTTTACTCTGCTTTTCTTGCATGCTCTGTTCCAAAGAAGCAAATGTTTAGATATATTTGGATCATCCAAACAAAGAGTTTATACTAATCTGAATAAGATAAATTATAAAGTCCAGGTTATATTCAAATATTACCTGTTTGTTCTATAGTTGATATTTGTATTTTAAAAAATATTACAGAAGATAATTCTTTTTAGGGTTTTCTCTCTTTGGTTTTAAGTTAAAAGTTTAAGAAAGCCATAAAACATTTTTGTGTGATTTGGGGAATTATTTCTTGAAAAGAAGTTTTTCCCCCCCCCCCCCTTTAAAGTCTTTTAAAATCAAAGTTAGTTCCTATGATGCTGCAATTCTGGTGAGTCAGAAACAAACCATATTTGGACTTTCAATTTTCCACTTTCAATGGCTTCCTCTGTCCGTTTTGTTTCAAGCTCAACCAATGTAAAATATTTTAATCAAGTGGAAACAGACGAAAATGTGACTCATTCTACTCAGCTAAGGGATTGGTTTGCTGATGTCATCCTAGTCTGTGTTGCCAAATCATTCTAAGACGTATGATCAATCTAAGGAATCCTGCATTTTAGTGTAGGAACTAAAGCATTTTTTCTAAACTGTCTATCTCCCATTTCCCTCTATTTCATGTTTCCTTTAGAAAAAATATAACCAGGGGCGCCTGGGTGGCTCAGTTGGTTGAGTGACTGCCTTCGGCTCAGGTCATGATCCCGGAGACCCGGGATGGAGTCCCACATCGGGCTCCCTGCTCAGCAGGAAGCCTGCTTCTCCCTCTCTCACTCCCCCTTCTTGTGTTCCCTCTCTCGCAGTGTTTCTCTCTGTCAAATAAATAAAATCTTTAAAAAAAAAAAAGAAACATTTAAAAAAAAAAAGAAAAAATATAACCAAAAAACCTCTTGAATCATTTCATACTTCTTTTAATGTGTCATACCACATACATTTCCTTTCATTCTCTGTGTCTCCATTCCACTGCCTAATATACATTTTTTCTGAAGACTGTTTGCTATTCTTTATGTAGAAAAAAGAGTCTTAAGATTTATACTTAACAGCTTGAAAACTCTGCTCATTCTTTGCAATCTCCCTTTTATGGGCTGGCATTACCATCTGCTTTCATGACTTTATCTAGCATTTTTGTTTTGAGAGCTCTGAAATCTGTATCTTTATGTCAAGCATTTAAAATGACCTAATTCAAATTCAGCTTTCTATTTTTTTAAAGATTATTTATTTACTTGATAGAGAGAAACACAGTTAGAGAGGGAACACAAGCAAGGGGAGTGAGAGACAGAGAAGCAGGTTTTCTGCCAAGCAGGGAGCCTGATGTGGGGCTCGAACCCAGGGCTCCAGAATAATGACCTGAGCTGAAGGCAGACACTTAACGACTGAGCCACCCAGGCGCCCCTCAATTTCAGCTTTTAACTAACATCACTCCTCACCTTTCCCACATTCACCTTTAATTAAAATATTCAAAGTTGAATTAATTATATGTACCAGGCACTCAAAATTGATCTTTTAAAAAGATTTCCATTATCATTAATAGCTTTATCATCCATCCATTCACTGAAGTATGTCTTTGCATTTTTTTTTTTTTACTTCTCCCTCTCTATGATCTTTTTGTTGAATGAGAGTTCAAATACTACTGATTCTTTCTCAGAAACAATTCGAGAATTCAATCCCTTTTTTAGTTGTTAAAAGGAAGGACTTTGGAACTAGAAGACTGGGGTTTAAACCTTGTTTCCACCATTACTATTTGTGTGACATTGGGCCTGTTACTCAAAACCTCTCTAGGCCTGTTTCCTTGTCTATAAAATGGAAACAAGTATAATATCTATATCATAGGAATTATGGATCTAGAATGGTGTTTGGTTTATTGCAAGTGCTCCATAAATGTTAACTATTATTATTTTCATCACCATTTTCAGTCTTTCTAGCTTCTCTGTTTCATCTCTTACCAGAATATTAAAATTGTCTTTTAATTGTTTTTAATTCTAAGTTCAGTTCTTACCACTGTATTTTGTAGCCCATAGGGAAGTGTTTTTGTCAGTTAGGGTCCATTTAAGAACTGTAGCAGTCATGTATGGAGAACTGAAGATGTATTGAACAATAAGTTATTAGAAGACTGAACAAATACAAAAGAATACCAGAGGAATAATTGCAGAAGCTGCTACAACTCCTAAGGAAGGAAACAGAGACATGAGTTGGAGTATATAGCAAGAAAGTTAGAGGAAGGGTCCTATGAAGGGTAACTCATATTTGGGGGGAGGGGCAGAGCTTAGAAGTTACTGGTACCTCCATAGCTAGCTGGTCACGGGAGGGCCAGAAGCCCAAGGGCCATATGGGTGATTCTGATAAAAAATATGAATCAAACAGGAAAGATAGAATCTACTTTCCCTTTTACCAGTCTTCTAGTTTCCCTTACAGTCCCCTATTGACAGAATCTAACAGAATCAGCTGGCAAGGCAGTGATTTTCAGAGTCTCAGCATTAGCATCCAAAACAGAGTATAGATGGGTGGATTGGAGATGAGTATCAGTAACTTAATCACCAATACGTATGCTTTCTTTCTTTTTTTTTTTTTTTTTAAGATTTTGTTTATTTGACTGAGAGAGATCATAAGTAGGCAGAGAGAACAGAGGAAACAGGCTCCCTGCTGAGCAGAGAGCCCGACATGGGCCTCGATCCCAGGACTCTGAGATCATGACCTGAGCCGAAGGCAGAGGCTTTAACCCACTGAGCCACCCAGGCGTCCACATATGCTTTCTTGAACACGGATCATCTCTCTTTCCCACCTGGGAAATCATCAGAGGCTCCTAGTTGCCAGTCTTCCCTTTCCTCCACTATGACTGTCCCTACCCTACCTCCCAGCTTCCAATCCCTGCTTCATCATGCCCTTTGCTCTGTAGTCCTCAATTCATTCTCCTAAAACATTTAATATTCCATTGTTTTACTTCTGTTGCCTCTTCTGCTTCCTTTTTATCTTGACAAAATCCTCTTCATCCTTCAAGAGTAAACTGTTCTGTTAAACTGAGTTCCAGATAAAATTAATGACTGGTTCCTCTGTACTTCCACAAATTGTTCATTCATTCAAATCAAGTATGTATTCATCCCTTATGTTATAGATATTATGCAAAGTGCCCTTGATCTCTACGGCATGGAGGCATGGAATTTCCCAAGGAAATGATTTTTGAATGGGGATTAAAAGTAAGTAAGCAAAGTAGGGTGGATTAAAGAACAATAATGAATTTGGTTTCAGACAAGTAGAGTTTGATATTCCTTCGAGACAACCAAAAGGAATATTAAGAACATTGATCTATCAATGAATGTGTAACTCAAAAGTAAAAGAAAAGTACATTGAGACTCTCTAGCATAGACATTCCAATCAAGGTTTTGGAGAGAGAGGGGAGAAAAGAAAAGACAATGGTTAAGTTTTTAATAAGTGCAATAAGTAAAGGCTGAGTCAGAGAAGATGACACCAAAAGGAGAAAAAGAGTGATTAGAGAAGCAGGATTAAAAACAGAACCAGTAAAGAAAAATTTCAAAAAGATGGAGTAGCAACAGTATTGATTTCTTCTAGGGTTTGGTAAGGTAACCATGCATGCAGACTTTTGCCTGGGACTTAGTGATCACAGGTGTTCCTCTTCAGTGGAAAGATGGCCCTGCTGCATAGAGTACAGTGAAGAATGAGGAGGTAAAAGTGAAGACTGATAAAGAGAGCTTGTTCCAGAAGTCTGGACAGAAAAAGCAATGACCCAGAGCACTTATTTCCTTCTATTATAATTATTTATGAGCTTTTCTAAACCTCCAGAATATGTGCTTCTTGTGGGCAGCTTGTTGATCTTTGCAACCTTAGCACTTAGACCAGAAACTAGCACCTACTAGATGCTTGGTAAAGTAGTTGTGTGACTGATGAAGGTCTTTAAAGCAGATTAATTGAAACCATAAAATAACAAAGTGTCTTAGTCTGTTTGGCCTACTATTATAAAATACCACAGGTAAGGTCTTTATAAACAACAGACATTAATTTCTCATAGTTTTGGAGGCCGAAAGTCCAAGAGCGGAGTGTTAGCATGGTCAGGTGCTGGGCAAGGCCCCCTTCTGGGCTACAGACTTCTCATTGTATCCTCCAAATGATGGAAGGGGCTAGGATCTCTCTGGAAGCTCTTTTATAAGGCACTAATTCATCAGGGCTCTACCACCATGATTTAAACACCTCCCAAAAGGCCCACGTATTGATACCATTACCTTTTAAAAAGGAGTTAGGATTTCAACATATGAAATTTGGGAGGGATACAAACATTCAGACCCTAGCACAGAGTAAGCTCTTTCTGGCTTAGGTTTAATTGAATGGAAGCTGAAATGTTTGTTATTTTTTTCCCCGAGTTACTGTTGGCCTAATTTTGAAGATATGTTTTAATGATTAAAAAATATTTTGCATGTTTGTTTTGTTGACTGTTTCCTTTGCTGTACAGAAGCTTTTTATTTTGATGAAGTCCCAGAAGTTCATTTTCGCTTTTGTCTCCTTTGCCTTTGGAGACGTGTCTTGAAAGAAGTTGCTGTGGCCGATGTCAAAGAGGTTACTGCCTATGTTCTCTTCCAGGATTTTGATGGATTCCTGCCTCACGTTGAGGTTTTTCATCCATTTCGAGTTTGCCTTTGTGTGTGCTGTAAGAGAATGGTCTAGTTTCATTCTTCTATATGTAGCTGTCCAATTTTCCCACCACCATTTTTGAAGAGACTGTCCTTTTTCCACTGAATATTTTTTCCTGCTTTGTCAAAGACGATTTGACCATAGATTTGTGGGTCCATATGTGGGCTCTCCACTCTGTTCCATTGGTCTGTTTCTCTGTTTCTATGCCAGTACCATGCTGTCTTGGTAATCACGGCTTTGTAATAAAACCTGGTCAGGTAATGAGATGCCCCCAGCTTTGCTTTTCTTATTCAGCAATTCCTTAGCGATTCGGGGTCTTTTTTGGTTCCATATAAATTTTAGGATTGTTTGTTCTAATGTTTTGAAGAATGTTGGTGGAATTTTGATCGGAATGGCATTGAAAGTGTAGATTGCTCTGAGCGGTATAGACATTTTGACAATGTTTATTCTTCCGATCCATGAGCATGGAATGCTCTTCCATCTTTTTGTGTCTTCTTCAATTTCTTTCATGAGTGTTCTGTAGTTCCTCGAGTATAGATCCTTGACTTCTTTGGTTAGGTTTATTCCTAAGTATCTTATAGTTTTTGGTGCTATAGTAAATGGAATCGATTCTCTGATTTC
>PITA01011192.1:45877-68118 GCA_004023965.1 Spilogale gracilis | reverse complement strand
CTGATAGTTAGGGGGGATAGGGGTGAAGTGAAAGGTCCTTCCCAGAGGAGGACTGAGAGGCAAGTCGGAGCTCACACAGAAGACGCTTCTCGCTGATGGCTGTGGATGGTGGGGAGTGTCGCCGTCCCATGTCAAGGCTGGTTCAGAACAACCTGGCCAAGAAGAAAGTCCTGCAAAACAGACTGCATTTTTTTTTAAACAAAGATTTTATTTATTTATCTGATGTGGGGCTCAATCCCGGGACTCCAGGATCATGACCTGAGCCAAAGGCAGATGCTCAATGACTGAGCCATCCAGGCGCCCCCAGACTGCATCTTCTTTTCCATCCACAACTAGAAAAGACTTGAAAACCTTAAAGTTGCACCTCTTCTTGAGGAAACACACGCCTTTAGTTTCTTGGGTCAATACTTGATGAAGTAGCTTCTGGTTTTTCAAAGTGGGGTCCATTCGCCGCCTGCATCAGCATTGCCAGGGTTAATTGTTAACAGTTGCAGATTCCTGGAGCTCAGACCCACTGAGTCAAACTATATGCAGGGCAGGGCCCAGGAATTTTCACCTTTGAAATAGCTCTCCAGGGGATGCTTAAGCATACTGGAGTCTCGGACCTTTGCATTAAGGGGAAGCGAGGTACAGTCATGGGGAAAGCATGGTCTCTCTCCGAGGACAAGAGTGTCAGATCCATTCTCGTGAGAAAGCCATTATTGCAAGGCTATCAAATTATAATCCACTGTTTGAGGAAGCCCCTAGCCCAGCGATTCTCAAATGAGGGCTATATGACAATATAACAATATGACAATTTGACCTCTGGCAATAGGACAACAAAAATGTTTCCAGGTAACTGGAGGGGTGCTGTGGACATCTAGTGACCAGGGGCCAGGAATGCTGAACAACCTATACCACACAGGATAGGCTCCTCAAACAAAGACACCAATTTGTGCCACAGTTGAGAAAGGGCTCTAACCTAAGGTCAGTGTTTTATTTTCATAAACGAATATAGAAAAGTAAACATATTCATTTCAAGCCTTTGTGGGTTTTTTGGTTTTTTGTTTTTGTTTTTGTTGTTTTTTTGGTTTTTTTGGTTTTTTGTTTGTTTGTTTGTTTGTTTTGTTTTTAGCTGCTTAACATCCCAAGCCTGTGTTTGCTCAGGGAATTCCTGAACATGTCGTCCTGGTGAGAGGTGCTGCCCATCTCCCACTAGAGAAACCAGAAAGTAGGACCTCCGCATCTACCCCATCAACCTTCAATTCCACGGTGAAACTCAGCATGTGATCATACTGGCAAATGCGAAACTCCCATCTAGAAATTCTAACATAGATTGAATGATAAAAAAATACATAAAAAAAATTTTTTTTAAATAAGCTAAGTAGGACAACAGTGAAATGGTTCCAAGGGCCGGGAACATGTCCAGGGGGAGTGGCTGCGGGGTAGATGCTCAGTCCCAGGGGCTCAGCAACAGCATCCTTGCCAGATGGTCTCCAGACAGTGGTCTGGGCTGTGGCTCTGGCCTCTCTTCTACCTTCCTATCCTCCCTCCTTGCTTCTCCAGCCTCCCTACTTATTCTGTGAACTGTCCTAGAGCTTTTCATTTGTTTCAACCTACTCAAGCCAGCCAGGGGCCATTTCAGTTGCTTGAACCAAGAATTTTGAATACTAGAAATATGCTAAGAGCTTTGCTAAGTCCCAGCAGCAGCAGCATCTAAAAATATCCACAACTGACTCCTGCACCTGCTCAGATGGAGACTAGAAGTTTCAGACGCTTGGGGGAGCAAAACAGCAACCCTCAAGCCACACGTGGTGGGGACTCAGGGCGAGCACACGAGAGCACTATCAGGACAGAAAACACGAAACTATTTACCCACGTGATTCTTCCTTGTTGTACTGATATTTAAGATTTTTCGAATCCCTTTAGAGAAGAAAGCACCTTAATAAAATTCATTTCTAGAGGTACCTGGGTGGCTCAGTTGATCAAGCACCTGCCCTCTGCCCAGGTCATGATCTTAGGGTCCTCGGATCCAGCCCCGCATCGGGCTCCCTGCTTAGCAGGGAGTCAGCTTCTCCCTCTGCCTCTGCCCCTCCACCTGCTTGTGCTCTCTTTTTCTGTCAAATAAAATCCTTTTAAAGAATAAAATTCATTTCTAGATAGAGCAGTGCAAGAGCAATAGGAAGGCTTGATTTATGGAAGCATCAGAATTTCAGGAGCTGCCATGTTGGCGGCAAGGAGTGCGGAGGGCTTCCGAGCCCAGAGCCCCGTTTAGAAAGGCTCCAAGACGGTGTAAAGTAGAACATCGTGACGCCTGTATGGCTCAGTCAGTTAAGTGTCTGCCTTCAGCTCAGGTCATGATCTCAGGGTGCTGGGATCGGGCCCCACATCGGGTCCCCTGCCCAGTGAGGACCCTGCTTCTCCCGCCCCCTCTGCCTGCTGCTCTTCCTGCTTGTTCTTGCTGTCAAATAAAATCCTTTTCAAAATAAATATATTTTTTTAAAAAAGTAAAGGGCTCTCAGAAAAGCAGGGGCACCAAGTGAAAAGACAGGTTCAGGAGGAGTGGTGGATGGGGACAGGAGGCTAGAGCATGCACACGTGCTTAATACATTACGTATGAACACCTAAGAACCCTCTTCACTTCCTGGGTTTTCCAGGCACATATGGATCTCCGTTTATCCTTCATATCACATGCGCCCATGGTTCTTTGCTCTGCAATAGTCTTTCAAGTTCAATCATCATATTGAAACAAATGCCCTTCTCCCTTTCCAGAAATCTGGGTTTTCTGTGTTGAAAGGGACCCTGGAGATCATTTTGTCAAACCTCCTGTCCAACGCAGGAATTCTTTCCACGGCATCCCAACAGGCAGACGCTAGGCTCAAGGACCTGAGGCAGTCCGCTGCAAGTCTCTATGGTCCTGCTACAAGATTCTCAATTTGTGTGGACCCCACAGCAGTCTTCACAAAGTGACCACTCCACGGTCTTAGTTCTACCCTTTTGATGACCCAGAACAAGTACAGGTCGTCCTCTGCAGAATTCAGCCTTTCAGTTACTAGTTGACAGTCTATCCAGTCCCTACGATGGTCAAGTTCAAGTTTTCTAACTTCCAGAATGCATTTCCCCTAGCCTGGCCCTCCTGGTCACTTGTTAGCCTTTTAAAATAGAATTGACCAGGGCACCTAAGTGGCTCAGTTGGTTAAGCATCCAACTCTTGGTTTCGGCTCAGGTCATAAACTCGGGGTCGTAAGACTGAACCCCACATCAGGTTCTGCACTCAGCAGGGAGTCTGCTTGAGATCGGTGCTTCTCCCTCCCCCCCAGCTTGCATATCTCCCTAAATAAAATCTTAAAAACAAACAAAACAAACAAAAGCATGGAGTCCAAATGGAAAAGCACCCTTCGGTTGTGGTGTGACCAAGTCAAAGTCCAATGAAATAATGATTTCATCTGACCTGGGCACCCTACTTCCATTCAGCCCGAAATCAAGTTAATGCTTCTTAGCAGGCCCATCACACCATCAGATCACAACAAGCTTGCAGTTAGGTAAAAGCCAAAGAACTTTTCATGAGCTGTGGCCAAGACAAACCCTCCCATTACGGAGATAGAGAATTGATTTTCATCCCCAATGTAAAACCTCATGTGTACTCTTGTTAAATCTCAGCATGGTTTGGGGCCCAGCATTTTAGCCTGTCAAGATAATTCTGAATCTCCCGCCTGTCACCTATCACCCTTGCTATATTCTTCACATTTTCTAGTTTCAGTATATATGATAAGGATGACTCCTAGGTCTTCATCCAAGTTTTGATAAAAATGTCAAACAAGACAAAGTTAATGGTGGCATGGTGCTAGTGATGTTCCGAGTAGGCAAAAAGCCAATCAACTGATGGGTCTATGGGCAAGTTTGTTCAAGGAGCTATGAATATATAATTATACTATCATCCAAGCCATCTTACTTCATGAGCTTTATCTACCAGAATATCTTAGCAAGAGTCCTCAAGGGACCGAGCTTTTCTTTTTCTAACCATTTTTTTTCTACCCATGTCCCTATTATTCAGAATAACCTCCTCTTCAGCCACCCACAGCTCAGCTGACTGGACAAAGGGGAAAGACCCTAGATGCCAGAGGGACCACCTGATAGGCTCCCCTCTTCTCAAAATTTGGAAATAGTACTAGTCTCTTTGGTTATCTGAATTAGTGGTATAAAGTTAGACCTGGGGCAGTCACACACAGCTGACGTGCAGAGGAATTCAGTGCACCGAGAGGCAAACGGATTCACCATGCCCTCAGGAGTCCATGAGGCCTGAGAAAGGCGTCATTCTAACTAGGCATTCAATATTTGGGGGGGAAGTCAAGAAAAGACCTGTCCTTCCTCCCTGTGACATATCTCCACTTTTCCCTCACTTCTCTGGGCTCACCAACAGAGGCTCTAGAAGATCTCTTCAGACCCCTGTAGAACCCAGAGATGAGAAATGACTGAGCGCAGAAAACACGATTACAGAGAACAGGGGCTCTCTCATTGTCTGATAAACAATTTATTTTGATTGTATTAAGAACTTTCTTTGATCCTTACTATTTCATTCCTCTGACCCACCATACCATGTCCATTTTACGTACCTTCTACATCCTCCTCCCCTCCCTTCTCTGGAATACCTTGACTCCCCCTTGTCTTCAAATGTGGATTTGACTTGTTTGCAAATTTTAAAGTATCCATTTTCTCTCTTGCATTTTCCCCCAGTGCTGGGCCTCTGTCCCCCATGGACCACAAAGCAATTCCTGGAATGCTGTGTAAAGGTGGGACTCAGGTATACCTGGCACATCAGAAAATCTGCATGGAAATTGATGTTTGAAAGCTGACAGGATTGTGCCTGGACCCTAGCCGACTAGCATTTCCCTATTTCTCCCTGTAATGAAGGTCTTTTTTTTTTTAATCACGTTATGGGGGCAGGGGAGCAGCAACAGAGGGAGGGACGGAGGGAGAAGGAGAAGCAGGCTCCCCGCCGAGCAGGGAGCCCGATGTGGGGCTCTATCCCAGGACCCCAGGATCATGACCTGAGCCAAAGGCAGATACATAATGACTGAGCTTCCCATGTACCCTGTAATGTAGGTCTTAAAAATAGAGTTCTAGGGCGCCTGGGTGGCTCAGAGGGTTAAGCCTCTGCCTTCGGCTCAGGTGATGATCTCAGAGTCTTGGGATCAAGTCCCGCATCGGGCTCTCTGCTCAGCGGGGAGTCTGCTTCCCCCTCTCTCTCTGCCTGCCTCTCTGCCTATTTGTGATCTCTCTCTCTCTGTCAAATAAATAAAATCTTGAAAAAATGTTATTAAAAAAATAGAGTTCTATGTCAAAATTTAGAGCTTGTGGGATTCTTTTTAAATTACAGTTGGCACACAACGTTACATTAATGTCAGGTTCACGACAGTGACTCCAAAAGTCCATGTTCTGCTGTGGTCACCGCAAGTGTAGCTACCGCTTGTCACCACACAGCATTATTACAGCACCATTGACTCTATTCCTAGGTGTTGTGGTTAACAACTGAAAATAAGATCTACCCTCTTGAAATTCAGTGTAGAATACAGTACGGATGACAGGGACAATGCTGTGCGGCAGAATTCTAGAACTTACTCATCTTATGAAACTAAAACTTCTGCCTATTCATTTGTCACTCCCCAGTTAGCCTCTCCCTTCACCTGACAGCCACGGTCCACTCACTGGTTTTATAAGGTTTTTTTTAGATCATTCAGGTAAGTAGAATCATGTGTATCTTTCTATGACTGGCTTATTTTCCTTAGCAGAAAGTCGTTAAGTTTTATCTATGCAGTCACATATTGCAGAATTTCCTTCTTCTTAAACACTGAATAATTTTCCATTGTATGTAGATCCATTATCTATTATTCATCCATCAATAGACATTTCATTTTCTACCCAATCTTGGCAATTGGGAGTAGTGTGGCAATGAACCAAGGGTGTGTTAATATCTCTCTAGGGTCCTGGTATCAGTTCTTTTAGATAAATACCCAGAGCCAGAATTGGTTGACAATGTGGTAGCTCTATTTTCAATTTTTTGAGGAATCCCCATGCGGTTTTCCATAGTGGCTATACACTTTGCATTCCCAATTTCCAACGCAACCTACAGAATGGTAGAAGATATCTGCAAGCCATGTATATGATAAGGTGTTAATCTCTAAAATACAAGGAATCCCTAGTTTAAAATGAGCTAAGAACTTAAACAAACAAGTACTTGGAAAAAATGCTCAATGTCACTAATCATCAGGGAAACATCAACTAAAACCACAAGATACCACCTTATACCAGTCATGATAGCTATTCAAAAAAAGAAAAAAAGACAAGTGATGATTACTAATTTCTGTAAGTCCAGAGAGGTTAAAGAACCTGAAGGAGAGGCACCTGGGTGGCTCAGTCAGTTAAGTGTCTGCCTTCAGCTCAGGTCATGATCCCAGGGTCCTTGGATCAAGCCCCATGTGGGGATCTCTGCTCAGTGGACAGCCTGCTTCTCCCTCTCTCTCTGCCTGCCGCTCCCCCTGCTTGTGCTCTCGCTCTCGCTCTCTCTCTCTCTCTCTCTCCCTGTCAAATAAACAGATAAAAATCTTTAAAAAAATAAACTAAAAGAATATAAAGAACCTGAATGAAATCACAAAGCTAATAATCAAAACCAGGACTAGATTTCAAACATTCTAACTCAGTGTCCCACGTTCTTTCCCAGACATTACTCATTTGAAGCAGGCTAGAAGAACAAGCTGTTCAATTAATCTTCTGCCTTTCATTTTGAGCTCTTATTCAGACATTCTACAGATTTTCTGTATTTGAAGAACAGTTGAAATGCATCCTACTTGAAAGAAAGAAAAATGGATAGTGAGAAGGAAACGTTCTGATTTTTTAAAAATCATCAGGTACAAGACAGTGTTTCTAAAATTGACTGGCACAGGCAGAAATGTAACTTTTTCCTTACATTACAAACTCAACATTAGAATGATGGGCTGTGGGATAGTCTGGAAATCCCAAATATATGGATTGATTTGGGAAAGTGGCAAACTCGACAACCTTTAAGAGGGAAGGACCATCACAGGTGGTTCAGTTACTTTGCCTGGGTTTTTGTTGGTTGGTTGGGGTTTTTTTTTTCCCAAATATTCTTTTTTTTTTTTTAAAGATTTTATTTATTTATTTGACAGAGAGAGAGAGAGATTACAAATAGGCAGAGAGGCAGGCAGAGAGAGAGGAGGAAACAGGCTTCCTGTTAAGCAGAGAGCCCTATGCGGGCCTTGATCTCAGGACCCTGAGATCATGACCTGAGCTGAAGGCAGAGGCTTTAACCCACTGAACCACCCAGGCGCCCTTCCCAAATATTTTCTCAGAGAGAGGGAGATCACAAGCAGGAGGAGCAACAGGCAGAGGGAGAAGAAGGCTCCCTGCTGAGCAAGGAGCACGATGTGGAACTCGATCCCCGGACCTCAGGATCATGACCTGAGCTGAAGGCAGACGCACAACCGACTGAGCCACCCAGGCGCCGGTCAGAGTTATTTTGAAGGAGCCAGCAAGGAAGACGGTAAAATGGAACAGTAGCATATGCCGGGCAGTGAGGAGGTCTTTAATGCTGAAGTCACCGTTCTCCAGACTTGGAAGCTCTAAACTGAATTAGAAACTTCACCTTGATGAGAAGGTCTGAACTTGAGAACTTATCACCCTTGATTGACTGAAACGTAGGCACCCCTGAGGCGGCAGCGCACCTTCCCACGTGTGCGAAGAGCAGAGTAAATCTGAACATGCCATCAATATCCTCCTAATGTAATCAAATTCCCCAAGAACTGAAGCCTATCACCCTGTTTGAATGCTCTGCAGAGCATTTTCCCTGACGGGCCAGGTAATAAACAGAATGAATGCCCCTCGCTAGAATGTCTGCTCCCACGGAGAGCTTGCTCACTGCCCCCCAGGACCTCATTACTGGGAACACAGGCTGCCAGCTTGATACGGATTTAGTAGCACTTGTCTGTGCCTTCCTGCTAATGCCAGGCATGCTTCTATTTGCGTATTTAGTAGTGCCTCCGTCCTCAGGACCACCCCGCCAGAGGCTCTACGAGCCGCATTTTACGCAGGAGGAAGCGGAGGTAAAGACGCTGCTGTAAGTGGTCCCACGTGACACCGCTGGTCCCGGCAAAGCCTGGGATTTGAACCCAGGTGGTCTGGCTCAGGACCTGGGCTCCGACCTCCTGCAGTCGGCGGCGCTCACAGCAAAGCAGCAGCAGTACCTCGTGGTTTGTTTTTTGTTTGTTTGTTTAAGAAAAGGACAAGGATGGAAAGATGATACCTTGAAGGAACTATGGGCCAACTATAAATCCATTCAGGAATTTTAACCCAACAACAGACTTTGAGATATTTGGTATTTATTTTAACAGGAAGGGGGCAGGGGAGCAGAGAGGAAGGATGTTGCTCTTTTAAGGAAATGGCTTCATCTGTGTTATTCACCTGCTCAAATCCATCAGGGGCTGTCTTTGCTGCCCAAGGTCATATTCTTTGACATTAAGAGCCCCGTGCAATGACCTCCATGGAGATTCAGCAGGACCTCCCTCTCGAGGCTGATCTATCCGCATCTCTATACCACCACGCCCCCGCAGCTGGTATGCCCCCAACTCCGCTAGTCCTCACCCCAACCTTAACAATAAGGCATTGTCACCATCCCTAGTTAACAGACAGATTCAACCACCTGCATAAACTCAAAGGGGCAGAGCCAGGGTTTGAAACAAAGCCACCCTTTCCCAATGTCCCAAGCAACTCTTCTCCCCTTCCTACAGCTTTCTCTGCTACCCTTTCTCCAAGGGATCTCTCCCAACTCCAAAATCCTACCATCACATATTTTCTGGGTCTTAGTCATTTGAAGTTTGCTCTTTCTCTCCCCAGGAAACAGGTCATCTTCCTGAATGAACTGTAAAATCAGAAGATCAGTCCAAAATATCCATCAAGGAAAGGAGGTCTAAAACTGCCCACAGCAGATAGAATTAGAGCAAGGGTACTCAAAATTCTGCACGGATCTATCTGTTGATTGTAAACTGGGTAGATCATTTTCATTGCTGGAATCTGGGTTATTATGAAGTTGTGCTCTAATTTCCTATTTGAAATTTGCCTCATTATGTATAATATACTTAATATAAAGTATAATATAAGATACTTTTATAAGAAAAGCTGTATATGGACAATTAAACATTAATGCTTGTATCACAAAGATTCCATAATTTTCAAAGAGCATATAACACAAAGTGCATAAATTCTATAATAAAAATAATTTAGTGTTAGAGTAAAACTGTTTCCCACCCCCCTCGATTCCTCTATCTGGATTCTGCCAAAGATAAAAAGTCACCAGCAAGCATCTATCAAAAGCCGCTCTTTGTCCATTTTTCTTAATCAGAATTTATGAAGTCAATTTTATTTAAATTAAAAACAAGAATTCTTCTTGAAACATGTAATATCAAACCAATTCCTTGATTTTTTTTTCCTCCCTCTTAATTTGTAACAGAGACTCTGAGAAAATAAAATCTAAGGTTAAGGAAATTTCCATCAATGTGAAGAAAATATTTTCCAAAATTAAAATAACAAGTTCCTCCCTGGTTAACATAACTGATTTAAGTTGCAGATACATAACTGAGATCACCTTCCTCCCCAAGCTCTGTGAAAGGGCCAAATCCACATCCTTTTCAACAACTCACAAGTCCTCTATGGGACTACCTTTTTTATGAAATGCTGCACATACTACCAACGCTACATAAATATTTCCTGATACGTTACCCAGTCCTGGAATTTCCTGCAAGATTGCACAAAGTCTTTAAAATATTCGTAGTGCAGGCCATAAAATAATCAGATATAAAAAGCAAGCTATACCAACCCCTTGATTAACTTTTTTTTAACATGAATTTCAGAAAAAGTAGGGCTGTTACATTTTAATCTCACAAGAGAGATTTGCTATTTATATTACTTGACTAAAATGCTTTCAGAATTACATCTTTTTTTACCATCAGATAATATTTCTCAACTGTAAGGAGCCTTCATATTATGATCTGTAATCAAAAATAGCCCAGTGTGCGGGGCACCTGGGTGGTTCCGTTGGTTGGGTGTGTGGCTCTTGGTTTCAGCTCACATTATGATCTCAGGGTCATGAGATCAAGCCCCACATCAGGCTCTGAGCTGGGTGTGGAGCCTGCTTGAGATTCTCGCTCTCCCTCTCCGTTTCTCATCCCTTTCCTACCCTCACACACTGTCTTTTTTGTTTTTAATTTTATTTATTTGACAGAGAGAAACACAGCCAGAGAGGGAACACACGCAGGGGGAGTGAGAGAGGGAGAAGCAGGCTTCCCGCCGAGCAGGGAGCCCGATGGAGGACTCGATCCAGGGACTCTGGGATCATGACCTGAGTGGAAGACAGATGCTAGGCAACTCCCTTACACAGTCTTAAAAAAATAAAATTAAATTAAAATAAAAAATAAAAAGCTCAGTGTGACTTGAAAACAGACCATGAACTATCAACTGTTTTATCTAGTGCCTGATACACTGAATGAATAAGATTCACTTGACCTAAATTGCATCCAAAGCTTAACAAGATGTGTCCTTGTGCATTAAAATTAATCTCAATACTTTAATTGCATTATCTGTAAAATAAGAGAGCTAGGGACCATTAAGATCCCTTTCGACCTTGGTGGCGCCTGGGTGGCTCAGTTGGTTAAGTGACTGCCTTCCGCTCAGGTCATGATCCCGGAGACCCAGGATCGAGTCCCACATTGGGCTCCCCGCTCGGCGGCGGGAAGCCTGCTTCTCCCTCTCTCACTCCCCCTGCTTGTGTTCCCTCTCTGGCTGTGTTTCTCTGTCAAATAAATAAAATCTTAAAAAAAAAAAAAAATCCCTTTCGACCTTAAAAAGCTGACATTATACTTCATCCACAGCACCTGCCCCAACCCCAGTTTCAAATTTAATAATCTGGGACAAGAAAAGCTCAGTAAACCAAAAACATCCACAGGGAAAACAGGCGAAGATCAGGAGTCAACCTTCCAAACTAAGCAATGCTCCCCACATAGAGAGACCCCCAAGAAGATGATAATCTATAAGAAAGTCCTTTTGCAATTTTTAAACACCATATAAATGTTAGGTGGTATACTGTAGAATAGAATTTTCCCCCCGTATGGTGAAATGCTGGTGTAATTGGAAATACTATTCATTCATATCCAAAAGTAAGGCCACTACACTCAAATGCTCAGCTATATCGTTATCCACATTATTAGAAGCTGTTGGATGGTGAAAAATGTTTAACTGCTCACTTTACTGTATCCCTTCAGCTTGTGAGCAGTTTGTCTTATTTGGGACATGTTATATCGAAAAGAGAACATAACACTTCATGGTAATAATTCCAATTGCCAGATTTTGATTGTCAAGCAGACTATTGTGGACAGCCTTGAGCCTGATACAGTTTTAAAACAGGTGTGCTTTCCAGTCAGAATGGCCAAAATTAACAAGTCAGTAAACAACAAGTGTTGGAGAGGCTGCAGAGAAAGGGGAACCCTCTTACACTGTTGGTGGGAATGCAAGCTGGTGCAGCCACTTTGGATAACAGTGTGGAGATTCCTTAAAAAATTAAAAATAGAGCTACCCTATGACCCTGCAATTGCACTGCTGGGTATTTACCCCAAAGATGCAGATGTAGTGAAAGGAAGGGCCATATGCACCCCAATGTTCATCGCAGCAATGGCCACAATCGCCAAACTGTGGAAAGAGCCAAGCTGCCCTTCAACAGATGAATGGATAAAGAAGATGCGGTCCATATATACAATGGAATATTACGCCTCCATCAGGAAGGATGAATACCCAACTTTTGTAGCAACATGGATGGGACTGGAGGAGATTTAAGCTGAGTGAAATAAGCCAAGTAGAGAAAGTCAATTATCATATGATTTCACTTATTTGTGGATCATAAGGAGTAACAAAGAGGACATTAGGAGAAGGAAAGGAAATGTGAACTGGGGTAAATCAGAGAGGGAGAGGAAGCATGAGAGACTTTGGACTCTGAGAAACCAACTGAGGGTTTGGGAAGGGAGGGTTTGGGGGGGATGGGTGATCCTGTTGGTGGGTATTAAGGAGGGCACATACTGCATGGAGCACTGGGTGTGGTGCATAAGCAATCTTGGAACACTGAAGAAATAAATTATTATTTAAAAAAAACTAATGATACACTATATGTAGGCTAACTGCATTTAAATTTAAAAATAAAAAGGAACACTATGGAACAAAAAAAAACAAAGCAAGAAAAAAAAATATGTGTGCTTTGTTAAAACCAGCAAGGCTCATTAAGAGTTTTGTTGAGTGGCTGGAATCCTTACATTTAGGTATTTGAAAGGCCAGCACCTTGTAATCGGTCATCTACTTCTCAAGGTATACCACTTCCTGAGCTCTGCTGGGCCCTAAAATCTGACTAATAGCTCACTTTAGAAAACAATACAGTAAATCTACATTTAAAAGAAAATTAAAGGAAAACCCAAAACCCCAAGGTTTTGTTTCCCCTTTAGGCTGGTCCCAGGTGTAACAAGCCGTGACAGTTGTTTGGGAGAAGACTGCCATCTTGTGGCCAAGAGTAAGAACTTGTTCCAAGATCGCCACTCATGCCCAGAGCCTCTGACGGAGAGGCTCCTGGAGGAAGGAAGCCTTCCTCTCCAGCTCCCTGCACATCCCAGGCCTCCCCACTAATGAGAACCAAGTCTTCAGAAATCACAGTTGAGAGGATAAATACCCTCTTTGCATAAACCTAGCTTTAGCAGGAAGATGAAGTGGGAGAGGGGAGGGAAAGGTGTGGGTTTTCCCTAGCGGTACAAGAACCTCCGTAAGTTTGGTTTAAAGAATTAGAGCCCAAGTGTCCCCTCTCCCACCTAAAGGGCTCTCTCCTCTGACAAGTAGAGTTCTCCTCCACACATATTTTTCTTCCTGATTGCTCATCACTTTTCCTCCAATAACCTCAAGGAGGGAAGTCACAAATTATTGGCATCTAGGGTTAGAGAACACCTAGAAAATTCCTCTCATTTCATCCCAAATTTAACCGGCATTGAGGAGGAGGATTTCCAGATGAATGCTGTCCAAGAAACTTCTGCCAGGAAGAAAGGGACCCCATGTGCACTGCCCCATGGAGTAGCCACTGAGCACCGGAGGTGCCGTGAGGGCAATGAGGAACTGAAGTTTTCATTTTATTTAGTTAATTTTGATGAAATTATACACATGCCTGGTGGCTCCTGGAGAGCACAGTTATCAATTTTGCCTTCCTTATCCATTCCAGCATGTCACCTTAATATTAAAAAAAAACAACAATAACAACAACAACAAAAAAACCTATCTCGTTATTCAAAAAGCTATGTTTTGACTACCAAATGGAGAAGAGTGTGTTAGTGTTCTACAGCACACAAAAACAGAAAGCATGGTCTTTGCTTTCCAGATATATACAATTAAATGGATGGGGATAAAGCCTGCAGACTTATAACTAGAACCAAGACTGGGAGCTACAGGGCTAGGTGAATGGAGACTTGCAACCCAGACAAGGCTCTAAAAGGTCACACAGCAGGAGGAAGGGACACAGGCATTTACTGGAGGGGCAGGCTAGGGCATGAAGTCCACTCGGGAAATGCCAGGAAGCTGTACCTAATCCAAGGAGTGATTTTATGTAAGGCAACCGCGAAAGACCAAATTAGAAAGGTTAGGACGAGTTTCCAAACATGAAAAATGAGAAGACCGAAGGAGGGTACAATGGCAATAAAAAGGAAGGGATCCATTCAAGACCGCAAAGGAGAAGGAAACCACACTTTAGAAACGATGAAACATTGGAGACAAGGGAGACTAAAGATTGAAATGTTTTAATCCAGGGTAAATGGAAGATTACTGTCACCACTAATAGGGCCAATACTGGGACAAATGGGCAACGGGGAAATGTTCGTAGGCCCCTAAGGTTAATGAGATGGCCAGGTGGGTCAAGCAGCACTCTGAGAAGTGAAGACAGGAGAGTGGCGGGGCTAGGAAGCAAACCAGAGACCAAAGCCTGAAACTACAGAGTGGAAGGGCAGATACAGGACAAGGAAGAAGAAAAGAGAACCAAGGACAGACTCTGCCTCTGATGGCGAACAGCCCCCATGCAGGGGTGAAGTACAGAATCGTCAAGGACACCCGGAGAAGCAGTTCTCCTACAACAGGGACAGAAAGGGGGACATCTCCCTACATACACTTTGCACCTCTTAGAGCAGGATTCCTGCCTTCCTACCTCATGAGATACTGTGCAAAGATGAAAAATACACTTTCCATCCCAATGCCCAGTCAGTGCCGATTAAATCCTAACGATGATCCTCCCGGAAGACCCAGTAGGTGGGTGATGTGAAGGGCCCCCAGAGGAGGGGGAACCATCATGATTTTGCCTCAGTCCTGTGCAAAAGGAGCGGCCCTCAGCTAAGTTAGTGCTCCGTCTGGTCCCAGGGAACAAAGCCTCAAAGCAAGACCCCTGCTGGGATGTGAGCTGTATCAGCGGTTCCCAGGCAGAATCACCTGAAGCCTGCCCATGGGGCCCACCCCCCAGGAGGGCTCCTAACAGCCTGGGCAGCTGATAGTTTTAGAGCTCCCCAGGTGACACTCATGAGCAGCCCAAATCGAAGACCATCCCTCCACTGCAGAGATGTGTAGGTTTCTAACCTCGTGTTTGGAGTTCCTTTTAGTTTTCCCCACCACCACTGCCATCTCCTACACTCAGGTAGCACACGGGGCGGAGGGAGGGGGGCGGGGGCAAGCACTTTCTGCTATTTCAAGATGTCAAGGTTGATCAGGCACAGTCCAGCAGCAGGGCACTCACCCACTGTAGCTCATTTAATCCTGGAGAAGTTCAGTTACCTGCCAAGATCCCACCATTAGCCTCAGCCCAGGAGAGCCAACCCTAGGGTCCACCTTTCTATTACCTGCTTCTCCGAGCTCCCCAAGCCCAGCAGCTCCCTAGATGTCCTGGGAAGTGGAAGCAGCAAGTCAGACCTCATGAGACACAGGAGAGAGTAGGCAGCCACAACTTTAAGGAAAGCCCACCATTGCTCCCTGGAACCACCTGACTTTGTGGAGCTTCACCCAGGCCTGGCCCTTAAAGGCAACCCACCAGCACAAGCATGCACAGTCATCTCCTTTCCTGCTCCAGCCTGCCCCAATGTGCAAAAAGGCTTCACACCTTACACTTCTCTGACCCAGGAGCCATCATCTCCCGGAGGAAGTCTGTTACAGTAGAAGGACTCCTCTTCCCCACCCTGTTCCCTTCCAAAGAAGTCCAAGCACAGCAGCAGGGTGCGTCCAAAACTGGCCAAGCGTTTGGACCCTGAACCCTTTGGGGGCCGCGTGGAGAGAAACAGAGACTGGTCGTTGGGCCGGTTTTCAACCTCTGCGCCGCTTTGGGTGAAGGAACACATTTCAAGGCCCAAGGATAGCCACGTTCCCCCAGACCGAATCAACGCGGCGGCACTAATGCTAGCTGACAAAGTCGCAGCCCGCGGCCTGGGGCTTCCTTACGCAGCACAGCCGGAGGTCGCAGCCTAGCTTTCGGGGTCTGAAAGGCCAGGCTCCTGGGTCCGTGGCCAGGGCGCGGCTCCCTTACCCACAGGTGCACAGGTCACAGATGCATTTCCTCTTCAGCGGGGCCATCCCGAAGTCCGATCGTTGGCGCAGAGCATCCCCCCGCAGCCAACGCCGCCTCCTGGGCCCCAGCCTCCTCTCTGGGGGCGCACCGAGTCTCGAGGGCCTTGGCCAATGTCCCGAATGTTTACTCCAAAGCAAACTGAAGTGGCCCTTCTGCAAAGGCGAGTCTTCTGCTCCGCTCCTGGAGTTGGCCTTGCACCCGAACAGCCGTGAGCGTGGACTGCGCGCCGCCCTGACCTCTGCACGCCCGACCCACGCGCCTGGAGCAGCTGCCCTTGCCCAGGGACCCAGCCGCCCGGGGACGCGCGGGACCTCTGTGACGTCACCGGGGACCGGAGCCGTGCCTTGGGGCAGCGGTGATGTCACAAGGGTCGCTTGTGAGGGCAGGAAGCTCCCAGAGCCTTACCTGGGGGGCCCAGGACAAAGGGAGCCCCCCTTGGACCGTAGAGAGATCAAACGGTCAAGGTCACGATGCCTTTGGAAAACCTGCGGGTGCGCGAGTCCACAAAGGCGGTGATCACGTGTGCAAACGGGCTGAAACGCCACTAGCATGCCATTGGGTGACATTTTCTACCTCTGGGACCCGTGACACCACCCCTTCTCAAAGAAAGGCTTCCTTTGACTTCCCCAAGGAGGACCTTAAATACCTTTTCCAGCTCTTCCTTGTAGAAATCAATACCTTTGCCTCCACCCACCCATCGACCTTGCACTCTTCAGAACAAAGCGGCTTCGTGGTGCCTAGCCTTTAGCCCTCAGGTGGGTGCTTAATCACATCTCCCAGGGCTAGTAGTAACTCCATGGTTCTCAATTTTAGGGATCAAGAGTAGGCATCTGAATCACCTGATGTAAAAAAAGCCAGATTGCCAGCCCCCAACCAGGAGTTTCGGATTCAGCAGGTCTGGGTTAGTGGAGAATTTGTATGCCTAACAAATTTCTGAGGGTTGCTGATGCTGCTGGGCGGAGGACAAAATTTAAGAAGCACAGCTTTGGATAGGTCCCCTAGCACATGGCCCACCTGATCCCCAAGAACCACTATAGATCCTGCCCAGAAGACACCTGCATTGCCATCTCTTGTCTGGGACTCTAGTTCCAGCAGGAAGCCTCCTGCTTCTCCCTCTCCCACTCCCCCTGCTTGTGTTACCTCTCTCATTCTGTCTGTCAAATAAATAAAATCTTAAAAAAAAAAAAAAAAAGGTACGAACAGTCCTATGTTGGCTTTCTCTCCCATGCTTGCTAACTTGCCCCATTTGCTTTAGCCAATGAGTTAGTGAATCAGAGCATCTTCAACTGCAGGACATTTAGTATGATGAGTTTGCAGGATTTACTTTCTTCCACATTAGGGTCCAGAACAGAGGTCAGAATACTATTGCCTGCAGACCAAATTCAGCGGCCATCTGTGTTCTTCATGGCTAGCAAGCTAAGAATGGTTTTTGCATTTTTTAATGATTGGAAAAATTAAGACTATTTCATGACCCACAAAACATAAAATTCAAATTTCAGTGTCTATAAATAAAGTTTTGAAGCTTGTCAAAATACTTGTAGAGGGGCGCCTGGGTGGCTCAGTTGGTTGACCGACTGCTTTCGGCTCGGGTCCTGATCCCGGAGTCCCAGGATCGAGCCCCACGTCGGGCTCCCTGCTCGGCAGGAAGCTTGCTTCTCCCTCTCTCACTCCGCTTGCTTGTGTTCCCTCTCTGGCTGTGTTTCTCTCTGTCAAATAAATAAATAAAATCTTAAAAAAAAAAAAGGTGGTGCCTGGGTGGCTCAGTTGGTTGAGCGACTGCCTTCGGCTCAGGTCATGATCCCGGAGTCCCACATCGGCTCCCTGCTCGGCGGGAAGCCTGCTTCTCCCTCTCTCGCTCCCCCTGCTTGACTGTGTTTCTCTCTGTCAAATAAATAAATAAAATCTTTAAAAAAAAAAGTGTAGAAATGTTCCTGGGTTTGCTGGTGGGCCCACAAAAGAACTAAATATTTACCACTTGGCTTTTCACAGAGAAAGTTTGCCGACCCAGATCTAGAAAATCAAAAAGGTAGAACAAAGGAGAGCAAAGCTTACTGGTCTTTTTTTAAGATTTTATTTATCTATTTATTTGACAGAAACAGAGCTAGAGAAGGAACACAAGCAGGGGAAGTGAGAGAGGGAGAAGTAGGCTTCCCGCTGGGCAGGGAGCCTGATGCAGGGCTTGATCCTAGAACTCGGCAGAAGGCAGACTCTTAATGACTAAGCCACCCAAGCTCCCCAAAGCTTACTGATCTTTCTTAAGAACAGTGGACAATGAATCTGTTCTTTGCCCTCCTGTAGGAAGTTGGGGTCCTAGAGGGAAAGATGGAAACCTTTCAGGGTGAGGGAAGACCAGATGGAGAGGTGGAAGTTCTTAAAGCCAAGGCAAATCCTGCATGCTACCCCTTGCCATTGACAGGGAAGAGCACATAATCAATTCTGCCAGAGAAACAAAAGTGCTGAACACCAGCCATGTCTTGAGAGCTGCCTAAACATTATCCAGAATCTTCCAGAAGAAGGATGCCCCATTCATGACCCCAGACTTTAACGAGAACCACCTCCCATGCAAACCACCCTTGTGAATAGATCTTGTCAAGAACAAGAGAACCCATAGTACTCCCAGCTTCCCCCATCCCTGCCTCCAACAGAGCGGAGATCTTGGAAGATGGAGGTGGTGTAGCTAATACAGCATCCACACTAGTACTTCTGCAGAGCTGGGGTGAGACAGGACAACCTGCCCCTGCTTTTTCATACTTACTGCACATGTTGTGTTCATTCTTGCCAACTCTACCTTGCCCATCTAAATAGCTCTCTAGCCTTGTTCCAAAATGCCCTTGCTTGGGAAGAATTTACTGTCACTTGCTATCCACTAAACACTTCTGCACACCTTTCCACAAGTTCTCTCATCTCTCTCTTAAAACTGACAAAATCGGGGCACCTGGGGGGCTCAGTTGGTTGAGCAACTGCCTTCAGCTCAGGTCATGATCTCGGAGACCCGGGATCAAGCCCCGCATGGGGCTCCCTTCTCGGCAGGAAGCCTGTTTCTCCCTCTCTCACCCCCCTGCTTGTGTTCCCTCTCTCGCTGTGTTTCTCTCTGTCAAATAAATAAATAAAATCTTTTTAAAAAACCTGACAAAATCTATCATACTCATATTATGAATCAAAACACTGAAGCGAGGGTATGAACGCATGATCATACAACTGATAAGTACCAGAACTGGGATTCAGACTCACCTAGGTCTTTCTTTTCAAACTTTTCCACTCAAGAAAAGACAAAATAAAATAATTAATGGGGGTGGGGGGAATGACACCTGGATGGCTCAGTTGATTAAGTGTCTGCCTTTGGCTCAAGTCATGATCCCAGAGTCCTGGGATCGAGTCCCACATCAGGCTCCTTGCTCAACAGGGAGTCTGCTTCTCCCTCTCCCTCTGCTTCTCCCTGTTTGTGTGCTTTCACTCTCTCTCTCTCAATTTAAAATCTTTTTTAAAATTTCATTTAAAAAAAATGGGGAAACTTGAGATCTTAAAGACCACTGCAAACAATATTTTAACTTGAAACTTTGCATTTGCTTCTCAATAGGACCATTTTTATTTACTATTTCAACACAGTCTTTCTGTAAAATTGACAGTGAAGCTACACAATTTTTATTTGTAAGTTATAATTAACTCACCCAACCCCAAACTCATTGCTGTGTATCATCTACAAATCTCCTCTTTCTGGAACACTGTTTAAAAATGTACAGTTAGAAAAGATAGCCAACAGAATGGGAAAAGATATTTGCAAATGACATATCAGATAAAGGGCTAGTATCCAAAGTCTATAAAGAACTTATCAAACTCAACACTCAAAGAACAAATAATCGGCTCAAGAAATGAGCAACAGACATGAGCAGACATTTCTGCAAAGGAAGCATCCAAATGGCCAACAGACACATGAAAAAGTGCTCAACATCCCTCAGCATCAGGGAAATCCAAATCAAAACCAGTGAGATACCATTTCACATGAGTCAGAGTGGTTAAAATTAACCATTCAGGAAACAACAGATGTTGGTGAGGATACAGAGAAAGGGGAGCCCTCCTACACGGTTGGTGGGAATGCAAGCTGGTGCAGCCACTCTGGAAAACAGTATGGAGATTCCTCAAAAAGTTGAAAACAGAGCTACCTTACAACCCAGCAATTGCACTACTGGGTATTTACCCTAAAGATACAAATGTAGTGATCCAAAGGGGCACGTGCACCCAAATGTTTATAGCAGTAATGTCCACAATAGTCAAATTATGGAAAGAGCCTAGATGTTCATTGACAGATGGACAAAGGTGTGATACACACACACACACACACACACACACACACACACACTGGAATACCATGCAGCCATCAAAAAAAAATCTTGCCATTTGCAATGACATGAATGGAACTGGAGGGTATTATGCTGAGTGAAATAAATCAATCAGAGAAAGACAATTATATGATTTCTCTGATATGAGGACATTGATAGGCATGGTGGGGGGTCGTGGGGGGTACGGAGGGAAAAAAATGAAACAAGATGAGACCAGGGAGGGATACAAACCATAAGACACTCTTAATCTCAGGAAACAAACTGAGGGTTGCTAGGGGGATGGGGGGAGGGATGGGGTGGCTGGGTGATGAACATTGGGGAGGGTATGTGCTATGGTGAGCACTGTGAATTATGTAAGACTGATGATTCACAGACCTGTACTCCTGAAACAAATAATACATTCTATGTTAATAAAAAAAGAAAGAAAGAAAGAAAGAAAGAAAGAAAGAAAGAAAGAAAGAAGGAAGGAAGGAAGGAAGGAAGGAGGAAGGAAGGAAGGAAGGAAGGAAGGAAGGAAGGAAGGAAGGAAGGAAGGAAAAGTTTAGCTATTAAATTCTGGAGAGGTCCTTGCCTCCCAGAGGTTCTGAGCCTGAAGCCTCACCCCATTTGGGGAAAAGCAAGTATTAGAAAGATGCTCAAGAGGTGCCGGGATGGCTCAGAGGGTTAAGCCTCTGCCTTCAGCCCAGGTCATGATCCCAGGGTCCTAGGATTGAGCCCCACATCAGGCTTTCTGCTCAGCCTGTCTGCCTGCCTCTCTGCCTATTTGTGATCTCTGTCTGTGTCAAATAAATAAAACCTTAAAAAAAAATGCTCAAGGGGCACCTGGGTGGCTCAGTTGGTTAAGCGGCTGCCTTCAGCTCAGGTCATGATCCCGGAGACCCGGGATCGAGCCCCACATCGGGCTCCCTGCTCAGCGGGAAGCCTGCTTCTCCCTCTCTCACTCCCCCTGCTTGTGTTCCCTCTCTGGCTGTGTTTCTCTCTGTCAAATAAATAAAATCTTAAAAAAAAAAATGCTCAAGACATAGTAGTGCAAAGTCAAGGTGTACATACCTCTTGGAATCCACTTTCTCAGTATAGGAACCGGTACTATTTTTAAAAATATTTTATATATTTATTTGAGAGAGAGAGGGAGAGACCACAAGCAAGGGGGAGGCAGAGGAAGAGGGAGAACCAGACTCCCTGATGAGAGGGAGGCCTGGCGTGGGGCTTGATTCCAGGACCCTGGGATCATGACCTGAGCTAAAGGCAGACACTTAACTGACTGAGCTACCCAGGTGCCCTGAACCAGTGCTATTTAATGCTATGACCTTTGCAGTATATTTAACAAACATTTACATTGCATGTACTGTGTGGCAGAGGCCGTCTTCAAAGTTCTTTTAAAAATTAACTCATTCTGGGGCGCCTGGGTGGCTCAGTTGGTTAAGTGACTGCCTTCAACTCAGGTCATGATCCCGGACACCCGGGATCGAGTCCCACATCGGGCTCCCTGCTCGGCGGGAAGCCTGCTTCTCCCTCTCTAGCTCCCCCTGCTTGTGTTCCCTCTCTGGCTGTGTTTCTCTCTGACAAATAAATAAAATCTTAAAAAAAAAAAAATTAACTCATTCTGGGGCGCCTGGGTGGCTCAGTTGGTTGGGCGACTGCCTTCAGCTCAGGTCATGATCCCAGAGACCTGGGATAGAGCCCCACATCGGGCTCCCTGCTCGGCGGGAAGCCTGCTTCTCCCTCTCTCACTCCCCTTGCTTGTGTTCCCTTTCTAGCTGTATTTCTCTCTGTCAAATAAATAAATAAAATCTTTAAAAAAGTTAACTCATTCTCTATTTAATTTACATAATTACCTTGTGTGGCATAGCATTATTCTCATTTTAGAGAGAGGAAACCAAGGCACAGAGAGGTTCGGTAACTTGCTAAAGGTCACTTCAAACCTCCTTAGTATCACCTGAAGTCATGTGTGCTTTGGTGAGTCAGGGCGTCCCAGCGCTGCTCCAGCCAGTGTGCAGGACAGAGCCGCAGGCCTGCGGCGAGGGGCTGAGTTCAGACGCAGAGGACCATGTGGCTGCAGACCGACTCGTCAGCCCCAGCCCAGCCAGTGAGGACATCTGTAGGTGGCCCCCATCAGGCCATGCCTCCAAAGTCCTTCTGTGCCCTCCATCTGACTGTGAGTCTGGATTCTGTGGCTGGAGAGTGACATTTGGATGCTGATCCAGAGAAGAGCTTCGAGAAGGAAAGAAGGGAGTGGGGGGGGG
>PITA01011192.1:0-45777 GCA_004023965.1 Spilogale gracilis | reverse complement strand
CCCTCCAACCCCACGCTCAGTCACTCTCTGTCTAAATAATAATAATAATTCTATGGTCAGTCCTTTGAATGCACAGCACTTTAATAAAAAGCTGTCTTTTCACCACCTAGTCACTCCACTGACAATGACAGGAAACATTACAAACAAACATGTGCTGGTCCCCTGGCTCATCAAGCCGGGCACAGGGCTGAATACGAGAGATAGGGACAGCGCTCTCACGGCGCTTAAACTAAATGGAGGAACAGACAACCAAAATATTGCCCAAGTGTCACACCGTAAAACACCAAAAGGTGAAGAAGCAAAAATAGAAGGGCCTGCCTGGTAAATCTGTCAAATGTTTGAGGAAGAGATAATAGCAGTTCTATGCATACTCTTAGAAAACAAGGAGAGAGAAGCGCTTCCAGAATCATTCTGGGACTCTAGAGCCAGATGAAACTGTCACTCAACATTCCAGACTATTATGTCTCATGAAGATAAACGTAAAAGTCTTTTACATTGGCAAACTGAAATCAGCAACATATAAAAAGGGTTATAGGGGTGCCTGGGCAGTACAGTAGGTTGAACGTCTGACTCTTAGTTTTGATAGGTCAAGATCTCAGGGTCCTGAGATCGATGCCCAGGTCGGGGAGTCTGCTTATCCCTCTCCCTCTGCTCCTCCCTCTCTCTCAAATAAATGAATAAAATATTTTTTAAAAATCATTTTATTTCTTTGAGAGAGAGAGCACAAGCAGAGGGAGAGGCAGGGAGAGAGGGAGAAGCAGACTCCCTGCTGAGTGGGGGGCCCCCTTCAACGCTGGGCTCAATCTTAAAACCCTGAGATCATGACCTGAGCCAAAGTCAGGCACTTAACTGACTGAGCCTCCCAGGCAGCCCAACACAGCCCAATTTTTAAAAAACAAAAGACTGCAAGAGATATTTCACCAAAAGAAACACATGAATGCCTAATCAGTGCGTGAAAAGATGCTTGCCGACAAAGGAGTTCACACAGCAAGCCTGGAACCGTCATCCTTAGAAAGCCCCTGTTGTGAGGATTTCCACTGATTGGCTAAGAACTTGGAATTCAGGAGCCTTCCCACCATTCTCTGATAATAATCACTGTGTGTAAACAATGTGGTTTATGGGCAACACCTGCTGTTCTGAGAACGTGGAATTTTGGTCATCTGCAGTAAGGTGGTACCTACAGGCTTGAGCCCCAGGTGAAAACCCTGGGCCCGAACTCCCTAATGAGATTTCCCAGTAGACAACGTTTCACATCTGTTGTCCCAGCTCATGGAGGAATTAAGTACATCTTGTGTGACTTAATTGAGAGAGAACTTTCGGAAACCTATGCGCAGTTTCCTCCAGATCGCACCCCTTGCTCCTTTTCCCTTTGCTGACTTTGCTATGCGCTCTTTCACTGGATTAAATCATAGCCATGGGTATGACTTTAAGCTCAGTTATGTGAGTCCTCCTAGCAAATTATGGAACCTGGAGGGGGCCATCAAGACCCCAAAGGGGCACCTAGGTGGTTAAGCATCTGCCTTGGACTCAGGTCATGATCTCGGGGTCTTGGGATTGAGACCGGTGTAGAACTCCCTGCTCAGTGGGGGGTCTGCTTCTCCCCCTGCCCCGCCCCCTCACTTGTGCATGCTGTCTCTGGCTCCAATAAATACAATCCTTAACAACAACAACAACAAAAGACCCCAGAGGTACCTGGGTGGCTTAGCCACTAAGCACCATGATCCCAGTGTCCTGGGATGAAGCCCCACATCAGGCTCCCTTCTCAGCAGGAAGCCTGCTTCTCCCTCTCCCCTCTCCCACTCTCCTTGCTTGTGTTCCCTCTCTCGCTGTGTCTCTCTCTGTCAAATAAATAAATAAAATCTTATAAAAATTAATTAAAATATTTTAAGAAACCCCAAACAAAAGGCAAGACATCAGTAATCATTAGGGATACGCAAATTAGAACCATAATGATATTCCACCTCCCATCCATTAAAATGGCTATAATTCAACATTGTTGCCAAGGTTATGAAAAATGTGGAGCCTTCATATATTGCTGGTAGGACTATAAAATAGTACGGCTGCTTGAGATGAGAAAAATCTGGCCATTTCTTGAAAAGTTAAACATATACCATACGATCCAGAAATTCCATGCTTTAGTACTATTTTAAAATGAAAACTGCAGGATGCCTGAGTGGCTCAGTGGGTTAAAGCCTCTGCCTTCGGCTCGGGTCATAATCTCAGGATCCTGGGATCGAGGCCTGTGTAGGGCTCTCTGCTCAGCGGGGAGCCTGTTTCCTCCTTGCTCTCTCTGCCTGCCTCTCTGCCTACTTGTGATCTCTCTCTGTGTCAAATAAATAAATAAAATCTTTAAAAAAAAAAAAATGAAAACTGCAGGCCCAATAGGGGTCCCAAGGTCCCAAACCAGGGCTTACTCTCCAATCTAACTGCAGTTTCAACCTCCCCCAGAAGGTGGCCTCAACTGTCAGTGAGGAAATGTTTTCTTTCCATCAGCGCCCATGAGTCTGTGCCCTGGGTCCTCTCCATCCCCCAAAGATAAGGTGACAGACATGAAAAGACACCTCGCTTCCCCGGCTCCTCTCTGCAAGCAGCCTGGTCTGCAACAATTCTTTCCTTTTGCTAATAACTTTCTTGCCCCCATCCTCCATCCCTAAAAACCTTCCAGCTCCTCAGAGCGCCTCTCTACTTGCTAGATGGGTGCTGCCCCATTCATGAATTGTTTAATAAAGCCAATGAGATCTTCAAATTTACTCGGTTGCATTTTGCTGTTTAACAGGTGTGGCAGCAAGGAGACCAGAAGCCAAGTTCCCGCAGCATTCACAGATGAGAAACAAATCCTACAAATCCTACAAATCCTTTGCATTCACTTTCGCCAGCTCCTAAGGGCTGTGCGTGAGCTGCTCTGGGTCTTAGCTCCCCTCTTTTTGCTTTTGAGCTCCCAAGCTCCGTGGCCTTCCTCTACAGGATGGGTCGGCTCGAGCTTGCAAAGACAGTTCTGCCCAGAGCCAAAGGAGCCAAGACCTTCGCCTGGAGCCCAGCTGTGCTGGAAGTTCTGCCCGGACCCCCCCCTGAGCTGGCAGGAAAGCTCTGCCTGGAGCCAGTCCCTAGCCCTCCCTCAGGCAGAGAGCCTCTGCAAAATTCTATGGGACTTGGCAGTGGTGTGCACAGGGCCGTCCTATGACTAGGACGCATTACTGCCAATATAATAAGACAGATGTTTGGGGTAAATAAAGGCTATTCCTGGCAAGATTGTGCAGAACTGGTGGGCTCTAGTCGAGCATTTAAAGGTTTTTAGAGGGACGCCTGGGGGGCTCAGTCGGTTGAGCATCTGCCTTTGGCTTGAGTCATGATCCCAGGGTCCTGTGATTGAGTCCCCTATCCGGCTCCGTGCTCAGCAGGGAGCCTGCTTCTCCCTCTCTTTGCTGCTCCCCCTGCTTGTGGGAAGGAGAGAAAGAGAGAGAGGGAGGCAGAAAGAAAGAAGAAGGAAGGAAAGAAAGAAAAGAAAGACACCCATCAAACTTAAAAGCCCCATGCAAACAGGGTCCACTCTAAAACCCCCAGCCCAGGGGCGCCTGGGTGGCTCAGTTGGTTGAGCGACTGCCTTCAGCTCAGATCATGATCCCAGAGACCCAGGATCAAGTCCCACATCGGGCTCCCTGCCCAGCAGGAGGCCTGCTTCTCCCTCTCTCACTCCCCCTGCTGTGTTCCCTCTCTCGCTGCGTTTCTCTCTGTCAAATAAAAAAAAAAAAAAATCTTTAAAACCTACAGCACACCCTTTTTAGGTATTAGTTTGGCTCTGAGAAAACCAAAGGCTTAGTTAATTGGGATCCTTAAGTCCTAAAAAGTCAAGTATGCTACTTTCTAGCACACTTGATTATTTCATGTCCAAGAAAAATAGTCCAAAGAGTCCTAGGTATCTAGCAAGCTAAAAAAAAAAAAAAAAGAAAAAAAAATTATTAAAACTAACCCCCTCAAAAATAAAATATAAATAAATGAATAATAAATAGAACTAACCCAGAAAAGGGGATGCCTGGGTGGCTCAGTCGGTTAAGCATCTACCCTCAGCTCAGGTCCTGATCTCGGGGTTCTGGGATCGAGTCCCACATCGGGCTCCTCACTCAGCAGGGAGTCTGCTTCTCCCTGTCTGCTGCTCCCTGCTCGTGTACTTCCTCTCCCTCTCTCTGATAAATAAAGTCTTTAAAAAAAAAATAAACCTAGAGGAAAAAATAACAACCTAGAAGGATAGTGGCCATCCATTATAGGAAAAGTTCAAATTAGACAAGATAGCTCATTTAAGAGGTGCGCTGGAAAGTAAGGATTGCGTGCTCACCAACACATCATAAGTTCAAAAAGTGATGGAAAACTCTGTCCGTAGGAAGAAATCTCGTATTACAAGAGCTAAGGGCAACTTCAGGACGACTCCGAGGGGCTTCCGGGCAGGTCTTCAGTTCTGATCTGGCTCAAACTGGGTGACTGACATAAGGGACACTTAATTGGAAGTCTCCTTGGCAAAACAAAACACATTCCTTCCCTGTGTTTGTCCCTCCCCATCCCTTCCACTGATCACTTTCTCCTGATTAACTTCCCGTTGCATCCTTGCTAACAAGACCTCTAAGCCAAATTAACCAACATAGTAGCAGATCCTCACACTTGAACTGAACAGAAAACCGTTTCTCCTCCTTTTCCTTTTCTTTACTCTGGCCCTGGCCTAGAAGGATGGTGCTGCCCTCCTCTGCATCTGCGGGGCCACTGCTAAGGGGAGGTGGGGAGGTAGGGAGGTAACCTCTCTTATTCCAGGCTTTAAAAAAAAAGACCTAACTATACCCCTAACCTTTCACAAGCAAAATAAGACGTCTCGTTGGTCACTCCCCTAAATTCACATTATTGAGTTTAAATGGATACTTCTTGGGGCAAGGCCCTATTTCCTTGGATATGGATAAACGTACATAAGGTTATAATAAAAAACTAAGCTTTAATTTTAAAATTATGACAGAATCTGCAAAAGAATATGCAAAAGATCAGCCCAACAGAAATATGTAGCTTCTTGGGCCAAATGTGTCCTCAATAATCTATTAGCTCTTGATTATCTTTTAGCTGAGCAAGGAAGTGTCTATGCCGTGTTCCATACCACGTGCTATGCCTGGATTAACCTTTCTGAAGATATTAAAACCCAATTACATCAGGGGCGCCTGGGTGGCTCAGTTGGTTAAGCCACTGGCTTTGGCTCAAGTCATGATCCTGGCAACCCGGAATCGAGCCCCACATCAGGCTCCCTTCTCGGCAGGAAGCCTGCTTCTCCCTCTCTCACTCCCTCTGCTTGTGTTCCCTCACTAGCTGTGTTTCTCTCTGTCAAATAAATAAATAAAATCTTAAAAAAAAAAAAACAATTAGATCAGAACAAGCTGCTTGGCTGAAAAGGGTGACTCCTTCCACAGGGTCTTTCTTTGACTTATTTGATTGGGATTGGTGTTGGTCTTGGGGACCATAGTGCCAAAATTGCACTCAAAGTACTGGAAATTATCCTGCATATGGTAATCATAATGGTCTCCCTGTCATACTGTAGTCTCTCAAAAGCTTTAAATGTATGTTTGTAGTCTCTAACCACAGGCAAATGATCTCCCCCAAGACTGGAGCCTCTAAGGAGTGAGGAAAATAAACAACGTAAAGAGTGTGAACCAGAAGCTGTGGCCACTGAGTATCACAGAGGCTAAGTAAAAATGGAAGGACCTACAGATACCCCACAGAGGAGAAAGAACCACTGTGAACTCTGAGCTGCAGCTCAGAGCTCCACCGGTGTCCTCAAATTGTGACTGAAACTCTCAGTTGAACTGACAGCCTGATTAAAGGGGTGAATTGTTAGACAAAACCCTAGGCTCAAAATGGCGGCCCTTAAACCAAGGTCCCAAACCGGGGTTTATGCCCCAATCTAATTGCAGTTCCAACCTTCCCCAGAAACGTGGCCTCAACTGGTCAGTCAGGAAAACTTTTCAGTCAGCACCCATGAGTTTGTCGCCTGGGTCCTCTCCGTCCCCCAAATAAAGACGAGGGACTCTGCCTGATAAGACCTCTTGCTCTCGCCCCACGCCTACCCCAACAGCATCAGCTGGAACAATCCTTTTCTCTTGCTAATAATTTTCTTGCCCCCACCTTCCATCTACAAAAACCTTCAATTCTGGGCAACAAGTTAGTTCCTAACTTGCTAGATGGGATGTTGCCTGATTCATGAATTGTTTAATAAAACCAGTTAGATCTTCAAATTTACTTGGTTGAATTTTGTTATTTAACAGTATTTACTCAAGAGAAATGAGGGGTGCCTGGGTGGCTTAGTTGGTTGAGCATAGGACTCTTGGCTTCAGCTCAGGTTATGATCTCAGGGTCATGAGACTGAGCCCCGCATTGGCATCAGGGCTGTTGGTGGAGCCCGCTTGAAATTCTCTCTCTCTCTCTTCCTTTGCCCCTCCCCCTCTTAAAAAAAGAAAAAAAGAAAAACTGTTTCTAGAGACAAAGAGCATTACACAATGCTAATGGGTCAATGCACAAAGAAGATATAACAACTATAAATACACATCCAACATCGAAGCACTTAAATATGTAAAACAAATAGTAATGGACTTGAAAGGAGAAATTGACACCAGTGCAACAATAGTAGGTTTCATACCCCACTTGCAATGATAGAACATCCAGACAGAAAATCAATAAACAGTGGACTTGAACAACACTATTTACCAAACAGACATATACGCTATGGACATCACAGGCATATACAAAACCTTTCAAGCAACAGCGGAAGAATATACATTCTTCTCAAGCACAAAGAGAACATTCTCTGGAATAGATCACAGGTTAAGTCACAAACAAGGCTTAACAAGTTTAAGACCAAAATCATAGCAAATATTTTTTTCTGATCACAGTAAAATGAAACGAGGTAGGAGCTGGTAACAGCAAGAACATGGAAAAGTCACAAATACATGGAAACTAAATAAACACTGGGTCAAAGAGGAAATCAAAACGGAATTCAAAAAATATCTTGAGACAAACAAAAGCAAACCACAACTTACCAAAACTTATGGAATGCAGCAAAAGGAGTGCAAAGAGGGAAGTCTATAGTGATAACACCTATATTTAAAAAGAAGACCTGAGATGAACAACCTAACTTTACACCTCAAGGAACTAGAAAAAACGAATAAACTAAACCCAGAGTTAGCAGAAGGAAAGAAATAATAAAGAAGATGTGGTACATATATACAATGGAATACTATGCCTCCATCAGAAAGGATGAATATCCAACTTTCGTAGCAACATGGACTGGACTGGAAGAGATTATGCTGAGTGAAATAAGCAAAGTAGAGAAAGTCAAGTATCACATGGTTTCACTTACTTGCGGTGCATGAGGGGTAACCTGGAGGACAGTGGGAGAAGGAAAGTAAATGGGAACTAGGGTAATCTAGGGAGGGAAATGAAACAACAGAGACTTTGGACACAGAAACAAACTGAGGGACTTGGAGGGAGGGGATGGGAGAGCCTGGTGGTGGGTACTGGGGACACCTAAAGCATGGAGTACTGGGTGTGGGGAATGGGGAATGAATCTTGGAACACTGGAAAAAAAATTTAAGTAACAATCAAAAAAAAAAACTGTCAACACAATAGGTACAAAAGGAAACTTCCTCAACACAACAAAGGCCATTTATGGAAAGCCATACCTATTATAATCAATAGGGAAAAAGGGAAAGCTTGTTTCTCTAAGATCTGGTATAATGCAAGGGTGCCTACTCTTGCTCCTCTATTCAACATAATACTGCAAGTATAGCAAGAGCAATCAGAATCAAAAAAAAAAAAAAAAAAGGAAAAGGTGGAGGTGTGGAATAAAAGGCATCCAAATCAGAAAGGAAGAAGTAAAAACATCATACTTTGCAGAAGACATTATACCCTTAAGACTTCACAAACAAACAAAAATAGAATTAATGAATTCAGTAAAGTTGCAGGATACAAAATCAACATACAAATATAAGTTACACTTCTTTACACCAACAACAGTCTATCCAAAAGGGAAATCGAGAAAACAACCCCATTTATGATAGTGTCAGAAAGAAAAAAATACTTAGGAATAAATTTAAACAAAAAGATGAAAGATCTGTACACTGAAAACTATAATTCAACAATGCAAGAAACGGAAGAAGACACAAAGAAATAGAAAGACACTAGTGTTCATGGATTGGAAGAATTAATATTGTTCAAACATTCATATTATCCAAAGCCATCTGTCAATTCTATGTGAGCCCTATCAAAAGTCTGATGGCATTTTCCACAGAAATATAAAAAACAACTATAAAATTTTTATGGAGCCACAAAAGGCTCTGAATGACCAAAGCAAACCTAGGAAAGAACAAAGCTGAAGGTATCACACTCCCAGATTTCAAACCACACTGCAAGGCTATATAAACAAATAGCATGACAATGGCATAAAAACAGACATACAAACCAATGGGAAGACTGAGACCCCCAAAATAAATCTAAGCTTATATAGTCAACTAATTTTTGACAAGGGCCAAAAATACACAACGGAGAAAGGATAGTTTCTTTAATAAATGGTGCTGGGAAAACTGGATAGCCACATGCAAAAGAATGCATTTAGACCCCTAACTTACATACACAAAAACCAACTCAAAATGGATTTAAGATGTGAATATAAGACCTGAAACCATAAAACTCCCAGAAGAAAGCATAGGGAAATGGTTCCTTGATATTGGTGTTGGAAATGGTTTTTCTGAATATGACACCAAAAGTGCAAGCAACAAAATCAAAAATAAACAAATGGGACTACATCAAACTGAAAAGCTTCTACGCAGCAAAGAAAACCACCAACAGAATGAAAAGGTAACATATGGGATGAGAGAAAATATCTGCAAATCATTTATCTGATGAAGAATTAATATCCAAAATGTATAAAGAACTTCTAAAACTCAATAGGGGAAATAATCAGACTTTAAAAATGAGCAAGAGGATCTGAACAGACATTTTTCCAAAGAAGACATACAAATAGCCAACAGGTACATGAAGAGGTCCTTAACATTACTAATCATCGGGGAAATGCATATTCAAACCAGAAGGTACCACCTCACCATTATCAGAATGGCTATCATCCAAAAGACAAGAGAGGAACACCTGGGTGCCTCAGTAGGTTCACTCTCTTGCCCTCTCTGACAAATAAAATCTTTAAAAAAATAAAATAAAATAAAAGATGAGATAAGTGTTGGGAAGCATGTGCACTGTTGGTGGAATGTAAACTGGTGCAGCCACTATGGAAAACAGTATGGAAGTTCTTCAAAAATTAAAAATAGTCACTACCAAGTGACTCAATGATCCCACTTCTGGGTATATATCCAAAGGAAATGGAAACACTACCTGGAAAAGATCATCTGTCACCCTTCCCCATTCATTGCAGGATTATTTACAGTAGCCAAGACATGCAAACAACCTAGTCTTCATCAGCAGATGAAGAAAGAAAATGTGATATATAGACTATATATTATGATATCATGTGATATATAGAGATTACATTATATGATTATAGACTATATATTATTCATTCATCCATCAAAAAAAAAAGATGGAAATCCTGCCATTTGGGACAATATGAGGGATCTTGAAGGCACGCTGAATGAAATAAGTCAAAGAAAGACAAATACTGTATGATCTCCTTTATACGTGGAATCTCACAAAACAAACAAACACATACAGAGAACAGATTGATGTTTGCCAGAGGCAGAGACTGGAAAGTGGGAAAAATGGGCGAAGATGGTCAAAAGGTACAAACTTCAAACTGTAAGATAAATAAATTCTGAGGATGTAATGTACAACATCCTGCCAATAGTTAGCAGTACCCTATTGTATATTTGAAATTTACCAAGAGTGTAATCTTAAAGCTTCTCATGGCCGAAGGGGGAAAAAATTTTAACTACCTGAGGTGATGGATGTTTACGAAACTTACTGTAATCATTTGGCAATATACACATATATCAAATTATTACGTCATATGCCTACATCTAATAGTGTTACATATCAGTTATACGTCAGTAAAACCGGGGAGAAAAAACCATCACTACAATCCAACAGATATACTAGAAGAATTTAAATAAATCGAATGTTGAAAATAGAGAATTTTTAATTCCTCTAACTCCTCTAAGGGACAGCAGGAATATCTACTATTGATATATTTTAGGTAAATCTATGTTAATATCTGCTGTGGAATACAGTGTTAGAGAGCATTCTTGGTAGCTCATAAAACCGGAAGTGTGGGGGCGCCTAGGTGGCTCAGTTGGTTGAGCGACTGCCTTTGGCTCAGGCCATGATCCCAGAGACCCGGGATGGAGCCCCACATTGGGCTCCCTGCTCAGCAGGAAGCCTGCTTCTCCCTCTCTCACTCCCCCCACTTGTGTTTCCTCTCTGGCTGTGTTTCTCTCTGTCAAATAAATAAATAAATAAATTTTTATAATTTTTTTTAAAGATTTTATTTATTTATTTCACAGGGAGAGAGATCACAAGCAGGCAGAGAGGCAGGCAGAGAGAGAGGAGGAAGCAGGCTCCCCACTGAGCAGAGAGCCCAACACGGGGCCTCGATCCCAGGACCCTGAGATCATGACCTGAGCTGAAGGCAGAGGCTTTAACCCACTGAACCACCCAGGAGCCCAATAAAATCTTTTAAAAAATAAATTAAATCAATCAATCAATCAATAAAAATAAAAATCTTAAAAAGGAAATGGTAGTGTGTATATATATATATACATATGTATATATATATATATATATATATATATATATATATATATATAATCCAGCCTTTTAAAAGGAGATCCTGTCATTCCAACAATATGAATGAATCTGGATGACATTATGTTAAGTAAAATAAGCTAGACAAAGAAAGAAAAAAAGCTTGCAGGATCTCAATTATGTAGAATCTTAAAAAGTCAAATACATAGTTGCAAAGAATAGAAGGTGGTTCCCAGGCACAAGGAAGTGAAAGAAATGGGGGCATATTGGTCAAGGGTACAAAGTTGCAAGTATGTAGGATGCGTAAGTTGTAGAAAGCTAACCTACCTCATGATGGCTACAGTTAATACTGTATTAAAAACTGAAAATTTGGGGCACCTGGGTGGCTCAGTTGGTTAAGCGACTGCCTTCAGCTCAGGTCATGATCCTGGAGACCCGGGATGGAGCCCCACATCGGGGATCCTGTCAAATGATCCTGTCAAATAAATAAAATCTTTAAAAAAAAAAACTGAAAATTTGCTGAGATTTCAAGTGCTCTCACCATATAGAAAGAGAAGTAACTATGAGTTATGTTAATCTGACTGCGACATCGTTTCAAAATCACATTGTACACCTCAGATATATGCAATTATATATTTTTTAAAAACAGACAAATTGCATTGCATCATTTAATAGGTGTATATCTTGGTAAAATGACTTTGCCCTTCTAAGCTTGGATTTACTCACTTGAAAATAGGGTTGTTTGGGCGCTTGGGTGGCTCAGTGGGTTGAGCATCTGCCTTCCGCTCAGGTCATGATCCCAGGATCCTGGTATCTAGTCCCATAGCAGGCTCCCTGCTCAGCGGGGAGCCTGCTTCTCCCTCTCTCACTCCCCCAGCTTGTGTTCCCTCTGTCGCTGTCTCCCTCTGTGTCAAATAAATAAGATCCTTAAAAAAGAAAGAAATGAAAAAAAAAAAAAGGAAGGAAGGAAGGAAGAGAAAAGAAAAGAAAAAGAAAATAGGATTGTTTATTCACAGGGTTATTTATTCATAGGATTATCGTGAGGACTGAGCTACTGCACAAGTTCCATACAGTAGTTTCCTCGAGCTTTGGGATTCTCGTTATAAAGTCTGAAGCCTGAAGTTACCGGAGAAGCTGCTGTGAGAAAGAAACTTGCTTCCAAGTGGAAAAATCACTGACTGGGAGTCAGTACATCTCCCAGCTGGGATTCATTACCATCTCACCAGGTAGCACTGGGCAGGCACCTAACTTCCCCAGGTCTCACCTTCCTCGTCTGCAGTGTTCATTTATCGTGCCCTCGTACGCTGTCAACCAGGGAATCTGAGGAAGCCTCGCTGGGCTGAAAAGTCCGGCCTTCCTCCCCTACACCTGTACGCGACCCTGACCTAAACCCACTCAAGCGCACCGCGCTCTGAAAGCGAGCTGTGTTGTGCTGGGTGGGGGGAGATTTGGCCACGAGATGGCAGCATCCTCCCAACCGCCCGCACAAGTACACTTTGCAACCATAGACCCAGTTTAAGGAGGAAAATCGACCACCAGAGTGCTGGGCTCCCCTTCCACTTTAACTTTCCAGTGGCCCCTGCTCGGGTTCATTGAAACAGCAGTCTCTCAAAGCCCCTGAGCCCCGAGCGCCGAACGCGGACGCTCTCGCGAGATCGCCGCCGGAAGTGGGTGGCCGCCGGGACGCCGCGGCTCGGTCCTCCGGAAGGTGAGCTCTTCGCCGAAGCTCTGCAGCTGCCTGAACCAGGGCGCTCGCCTCCGAGGACGAGCTCGCCCGCCGCGGCCCTTCCAAGCCAGATCTCTCGCTCTCGGCTGCCCCGACCGCACAGCGGCGCGGCCTAGCCTGCGGAGAGCCCGCCAGCCCCGACCCCGCCCTCCCTCCGCGCTGCAGTTAGGCGGCGCCCCGAGGCCCAGTCCGCGGCGGCTCCGGCGGGTGATGCCAAATACAGCCATGAAGAAAAAGGTGCTGTTAATGGGGAAGAGCGGGTCGGGGAAGACCAGCATGCGGTCGATTATCTTTGCAAATTATATAGCCCGCGACACCCGGCGCCTGGGTGCCACCATTGATGTGGAGCACTCCCACGTCCGATTCCTGGGCAACCTGGTGCTCAACCTGTGGGACTGTGGCGGTCAGGACACCTTCATGGAAAATTACTTCACCAGCCAGCGAGACAACATCTTCCGTAACGTCGAGGTTTTGATCTACGTTTTCGACGTGGAGAGCCGCGAACTGGAAAAGGACATGCATTATTACCAGTCGTGTCTGGAGGCCATCCTCCAGAACTCTCCGGATGCCAAAATCTTCTGCCTAGTGCACAAAATGGATCTGGTTCAGGAGGATCAGCGTGACCTGATTTTTAAAGAGCGAGAGGAAGACCTGAGGCGTTTGTCTCGCCCACTGGAATGCGCTTGTTTTCGAACCTCCATCTGGGACGAAACGCTCTACAAAGCCTGGTCCAGTATTGTCTATCAGCTGATTCCCAATGTGCAGCAGCTGGAGATGAACCTAAGGAATTTTGCCCAAATTATTGAGGCCGACGAAGTCCTGCTGTTCGAGAGAGCTACGTTCTTGGTCATTTCCCATTACCAATGCAAAGAGCAGCGCGATGTCCACCGGTTTGAGAAGATCAGCAACATCATTAAGCAGTTCAAGCTCAGCTGCAGTAAATTAGCCGCTTCTTTCCAGAGCATGGAAGTTCGGAATTCTAACTTCGCTGCTTTCATCGACATCTTCACGTCAAACACGTACGTGATGGTGGTTATGTCGGATCCGTCGATCCCTTCTGCAGCTACTCTGATCAACATTCGCAATGCCAGGAAACACTTTGAGAAGCTGGAGAGAGTGGATGGTCCCAAGCACAGCCTCCTGATGCGCTGAAGATTGCCAAATGCCCTTTCTGAAGATGCTGAATTGCCTTCCCCCCACCCCGCATCTTTTTTTTTTTTTAATATTCATAATGTCCTGTGCTTAAAAGTGGGCTTTGAAATGTGTGCTGCTTACTACTTCCATCTCTCTCTTCCCTACTTCCCCGTCTTTAAACCCCGGACGCTATTTACTCAGCTATCTAGTAGAGCTTCAAGATGGCCTTTCTGAAGTTGGTATGGTGTAACACTAAAGTAGGTGGTGTGTGTGTGTGTGTGTGCGCGCGCGCGCGCGTGTATGTGTGTGTGTTCTGATTGCCTGGTTATAATAGATATACACATTAAAGCCTTTGCAGTATCTTCCTGTATCCCTTACAAGATTGCAAAGATGGAATGTTACTATTTTATCAGCAAGGTATTAAAATGCATTTATAAATCCTTTTTGGCTTCAATCATGAATAAACATTTGCTGTTAGCAATTTAAAATATGGTTTTATTTGAAATAATTATAAGGTGATTAATATGTCAGCCTAAAGATTCTGACAGCCCACAAGTAATGCTTAACTGGCAAATTTTAATTTTGTGATCTAGTCCCTATCACCTTAGGGATAGTGATAGCAGCTGTAAGCAGAGCAATTAAGAGTAGGGTCCCTGAAGTTAGACCACCTGAGTTGATATTCTCCCTTCACTTGCTAGCTCTGTGAACTGGGCAATGTACTTAATTTCCTTCTGCTGTTTCCTCATCTGTGCAATGTGGTTGAGAGTAGCCCTACTTACAAGATTGTTAAAAACACACAACACAAAACGTGGAAAGCATTTAGAACGGTGCCTGACATACTCAGTACTCTGTGTCAGCCATCAGTACGATCACCTGAGCCATTCTCCCCCTACCCACTTAAATGTCTACTCCTAAATTACTGAAGCCTAGCTAAATGTTTGAGCCCTTACTAAATGCCAGGTAATCTTAAATAGTTGATATGTTATTATTTTACTTACTCCACAACCTGAGGTAGATTACTTTTATTTCTTAATAGGTGAGAAAACATACGATCTTATTAAGGTCATACAGCTGAACCTAGGCAGATTACAGACCTACCCCTTTCTTGACCATTACTCCCCCCTACTTCCTCCATTGACAGAAAAGTTAATCCTAAAAATCTTATCTTTTCAGGTGTACACTACGCCTTCATATAATTCCCTGAATTTTACAGATAAGGAAACTGCAGCCCAGAAAGTTAAGTGACTTCTCAAAGAAGTGTTTTGTTCATTTTGGGCAAATTCACTTCCCCATCTTTATCTATCTGGAAATTGGTCAGTGAATCAGAGCCTTAGATTGCCAGTTTTTAGGGACGGATTCTAAGGTTCCTAATGTGGATTGGGAATGCAGTATAGTGAAATCAGAAAACACTTAAAAGGTCCTAGTCCAACTGCCTTATGCTTCTAAATGAAATCTAAGCATTTTAGAACCAAGAGACCTCTTTGATCCACTCCTCTCAACATTTTACAAAAGACGCATTTACTTTGAATACAGACATTAAATGGAAGTAATAGAGCTTTAGCTTTTTCAAGGCCTTGATAGCAGCAGCTGTGGATGACACCGTCCCTACCCATGAAGAGCAAGAAGCTATTCAGATCTAAGTTGCTGAACTCTTCTATGTAGGGCCTTTGGCAATGAGTTAAAAAACTCCAGCTGTTAAAAACTTAAGGACAGATATCCTTTAGCATTTTAAAATGCCACATTTAGTAAATCCAATTAAAATGACTAACAAGGGGCGCCTGAGTGGCTCAGTTGGTTAAGCGACTGCCTTCGGCTCAGGTCATGATCCCGGAGACCCGGGATCGAGTCCCACATCGGGCTCCCTGCTCGGCAGGAGGCCTGCTTCTCCCTCTCTCACTCCCCCTGCTTGTGTTCCCTCTCTGGCTGTGTTTCTCTCTGTCAAATAAATAAAATCTTAAAAAAAAATAAAAATAAAATAAAATGACTAACAAAATACTTTTACCTGAATCACTTAAACCTCTCAACTTTCTTTGTTGATTAAATTACTGATAAGCCTTTATATGTGATCAATTCTAGGATTTGCAGGGCATGGTTCTTGATATATAGGAAATTCCAGAGCCAGGTAGTATAATACTGAATGTTTATTCAAAACTATAGTAAATAGAAAATATTTACAAATAGTCCCATAGAGGACACACAAATATTTTAAATAGAGCATGTGGACATGCACAGTGCCTAAGGAGAAAGCAACCATATATGTGAAAGAGAATTTTACCTTTGCAAGTACCTTTACATTATGGAAAATGTCCTTAAAGACTCATTTTGTTTGATTTAGAATTCCAAGAGTCAGAAAAAAATTAGGCTTCCTTTATAAAATTCTCAAGAATTCCTGGTTTTTTTTCCCCCTTAGATAAAACTGACTTCATAGGTCATGGTAAAAAATGGTTTCAAAATACATGATGGGGTTTTTTTCAGTTAAATTCCCCCAAAATGTTTTGTGTGTGTGGTTTTTTTTTGTTATTTGTTTTTTGTTTTTTTACTTCAAATACTCTTTATTCCATTTGGTAACATTTTTCATGTTAAATATCACATGCTTGTCCCCTTTAAACATTTAAAACAAGACATTCTGTCATTTGCTACTAAAGTTTCAAGTTGACATTGAAGTCAATTTACACACCTTACCTTACAAATAGTGAATAAAATGAGGTACATTCTGTATGATCTGCAATGAATATGAGAAAAAGTACATTTACAGCAATGAAGTAGCTACCGTCATTTTAATTCCATCACGTAGGAGGCAAAGAAAACAATTCCACTACTTAAGTATTTGCTAAAGATGATCCAGGGCCCTTGAGGATATGTATGGGTGGACACACACCTCCTCCATCTACAGAGCTATGTATGTCCCTATATGTGTATATCACCTGTGCAGCTGGAAAGATCGCATACATAAAACCATGAGAAAATATGATAAAAGCACTAAGTGAAAAATACTGCATGAATAAAAGATAAACTACAGATTTTAGAAACGGGCTACATCCATGGATATGGAAGGGATGGATGAGGACTTCAAGGTGAAAGTGACCTTTAGTCTGAGCCCTAAAGGACAGCTATAACTGTGAATTAAGATTTCTAAAGAACCACGCTTACAAAAGCAGTTCAATAAAAATACGGGAAACAGCGGAAGGGGAATAGAAGAATCTATATAAGGGACATTATATGCCTTTAAATCTTAACTCTATTTTGGAATTAGCAATAAACCATTAATGGCATTTTAAACTAAGTGATCAAAAAAGTCCTAAAGTCAAAAAAAGGTAGCTATGCAGGCAATACTGGAGAAAGAAGAGCCTGAAGGCAGTTAGGTCAAAATCACAATGGTTTTGGAGAAAATGATAAATCAGAGATATTTTTGTTAATACTACCAGCATATAAAGAAAGGACAGGAAAGAATACCAAAATCCCCAGCCTATTACAGGTATGACTTAACAAATGTGGTTTTTGTAAATCCATATGGTCCGGAGACATTTTGATCTTTTGTCAGTAATTAAGAGCCTCCCACCCTTACTGGTGAACTTGAGCTACCTTATCCATTAACCTCTAAAGAAGTACATATGTAATAATATCCTTGCTTTCTTTAAGGTACCCCAAGGCTAAATATGACTCTATATCCCCCAGCAATGCTTCTCAATCTTATTATTGAACCTAAGAATTACCAGGGAAACATATTTAAAACGTATATTCTTGAGGCTCCTGGGTAGCTCAGTTGGTTGGGCGACTGCCTTCAGCTCGGGTCATGATCCCAGAGACCCGGGATCGAGTCCCACATCGGGCTCTCTGCTGAGCAGGAAGCCTGCTTCTCCCTCTCTCACTCCCCCTGCTTGTGTTCCCTCTCTGGCTGTGTTTCTCTCTGTCAAATAAATAAAAAAAAAAATCTTTAAAAAAATAAAACGTATATTCTTAATCCCCATTTTAGACCTACAGAATCTACAGCTTTTAGCATGTATCCCAGATGATTCCTTGAGTCCACCTTAGACACGTCGCTTAAGTTCCCTGGGTTCAATATTATTGTCCATAAAATAGGTATAATAACCACAATTTACAGTAGAGTTATGACAATTAAATGAAATAATATGTATTAAATGTCTAGATTGGCCCTAGCACATTGTGGATGCTAATACCCTACCTCCTCCCTAATGCATTAATTTTGGATTTGCAGGTTATTGGGCTTTCTTACGGCAGACTGGAGGATAGTTTCCCAGTACATCTACAGTCGCTGATCTGTTGTATTAATAACAGGAATACAGCATCCTAGGAGAAACTGCTCTTCTTTCTTTTCCACTGTAAATAAGGAAGTTCTATGTGCTTTTCTTCAGTCTTTTCTCACAAAACTACCAGCCTTCAAACTGGGATCAAACAACTTAGCAAAAGCCCAAAATGAGTGAAAAAAGATTAACAATTGGGCCCATACACCTCCAGAACTCTCCCCCTCAACTTTTCTCCTCTCCTGACCAGCTTGACAAATGGACATGGTTTTGACGGTTAAGAACTGGGGTACTGTAGAAACCACCTTCCCAGGGCATGCTCATAGCTCCTGGTTCAGAGGCAATGGATGGTAGAGACGAGCCATTTTCTTTGCCAAGGGTCACAACAGAGTGAGGCCTGTTCCTGTACGAGAGACTTCACCTCGGACCCCTATTCAAATAGCGCACAGGTCAATAGGAGGCCAACTCCTGTGGCCACATCCTTCATCCTGGCCTTTTAGTTAGTTCTAGAAGGTCTTGTGGTATATTAAGGAAGGAAAACAGGGTCAAATCCTAGCTTCACCCGTGATTTCACTGTGACAGTGAGCAAGCACCCCAAATCCCCTTTCTTAAGTTACTCTGAAGCTATTCATAGGCCGTAGCGTATTGATGGTTTTTGAGAAGTAAAACAATAAAAGTTACCTGCTTTCCCTAAAAACCACGCCCCTCCAAATAAACCAACAACAGTAAACAGAGACTAATAAATTTTTAATTTACATTTTTCCTGTTAAAATATAAACTAGGGTTAAATTAAATTCTCAAAGTCTAAATTAGACTAAATATAAATCTGCTGTACAACCCAGTGAATGGATTTATATTTTGACAGTGTTCCCTAAAAGTGTCTAGTCATCTTCCATCTTTTTCCTTTTTTCTAAATTCATTCTGCCCCAGTCTTCACTTATCATCACATACTTTCTATTCCATCAAACATTTTTCAAGACGAGCCTACTACTTAAATAATCATTAAGCCTGTTTAGAGCTTTCCCAAATGTAAACTTTTCTCACGTTGACTACACATCCCAAGGTACTGTTTTCCCCCTTTTTTTGGTTAGTACTATAATGTTCCATAAAGAAACAAAAGTTACGTATTTCCCTAAAATGAAAGATCAGTATTCAATGGTTATTATGTTAACCAGTTAATAAAAGTATACCAAAAGCCACTCATGTTTGCTAATCAACTGAAATTATAATAAATTAAACTAATACTTTACTATTTAATGCCTACAAATTATTCAAGGAATCAAAATGACTTCACAAAACTTGATGTCTGCTTCTCAAATACTTCACATTTTAACCCCAGATCCATACAAGGAGAAAATCCAAACACACTCTTTACCTAAAAACTACTGTTTGCTAAAAGGCTTATTTAGGATTTTTTTTAGACCTTGAAAAATATACTTCCAACATGTATTTACATTATAAATCCATTTTTAGCCTGTGACACTGCTTGAAATTTAAGTACATCATAGTTAAATTGACTGGGCTTCTGCTTCATCTCTTCAGGTCTGATAGAAATTCGTTTGCATCAAGGCTCTTATTCAAGATTTCTTCTTCTGCAAAGGTGATTTTAAAAAAAGAGAAAAGGATAATCAAACATTACAAATAAAAAAATTAAATAGGACAGATTCCAAATAGCCAATTTCAGTCTTCTTAAGTAAAATGTTCACATGCAAATAATTATGATTAAAAATTACCATTATTCTCACTGAGGTACCATTTCTCCAGAGTATCAAAACATCCCTCTTAGAATACTTCTCAATATTCCAGTGTCTAATTATCATGGGCAAATCAGAGTGATATACAATGAATCTGTATCAGATCTATGTTTCTTCTAACATGCTTTAAGGATAGAATTTTTTGGGGGGCGCCTGGGTGGCTCAGTGGGTTAAAGCCTCTGCCTTCAACTCAGGTCATGATCTCAGGGTCCTGGGATGGAGGCCCGCATCGGGGTCTCTGCTCGGTAGGGCGCCTGCTTCCTCCTCCCTCTCTGCCTGCCTGTGATCTCTCTCTGTGTCAAATAAATAAAATCTTTAAAAAAAAAAAAATGGAATTTTTTTTAAATCTCTATGATGAAAATTTTTAGCCTACAAAAATAAAGAGAATTATCATTAGCCCAATGTATTCATTATCCAGCTTCAATAATTAATACTGCTATGTGAACTATGTCCCCCAAAAAGGCATGTTGCACTTCTAGCCCCAGTACCTCAGAATGTGGCCTTATCTGGAAAGAGGGGCATTAAAGATATAATCCTTAGGATGAGGTGGAATAGGGTGGGAGCTTAAAGCTCTATGATGAGTGGCCTTACAAAGAAGGCACATAGGCACACAAGAGGAGAAAGCCATGTGAAGACAGAGGCAGAGATCAGAGCTGTGCTACCACAAGCCAAGAATACCTGGGGCTACCAGAAGCTCGGAAAGGAGAGAAGGGTCTTCCTCTATTGGCTTCAGAGGACCACGGCCCTGCCCACACCTTGATTCTGGATTCCAGCCCTCAGAACTTATTGCCTCCAGAGACGATTTCTGTTGATTTAAACTACCCGGTGTGGTACTTTGTATGGCAGCCTAAGGAAACGAATACAATGACCCGTCTTGTTCTGTCACCCACCCCCCTCAAATTTATTTCAAAACAAATTACAGATATCATATTACTACAAGAATGATATTTGACACACATAGTATTAATCAACATTTTTAGAACCATCCTCCATGAGCCAAGATTTTGACGAGATTTATTTTTGATTGTATTATAAAAGCAATAGGTTTCAGGGTTTGGGTTTTATTTTCCACTCCTGTCCCACACTAACTATAAACTGATACTCATGACTTGAGATTCTGAAAGTACCCATAGATGGATGAGATGTTCACTCTTCTCATCCTTGTTGAAGGAGCAAAGAGAATATTTTATCACACTAACAATAAAGATCATGTGGCATTCAATGCATATTGCTATTAGGAGAGGTTGAGAAAAACATTCAATAGGTCAGTACGCATGAGTCCAGTTAAATCTTACCTCTTAAGTTAGGTAGAAGTTCTCCAAGACTACATGGTACTGCAGTTTTTAATCTTTGTTCCACTGGAGAAAACTTAATGAGTGGTGAAAGAGACCGTTTTCTTTCACCAAGGGACATGCGTAAAGATGGTTTTGTATAGTCAACATGCAAATCCTGAGTGCCCAAAAGGTCAAGCATATCATCTGTTTCCATGCTTGTGGGAATAGGGCCCAATTCTGGTTCGTGTCCTTCAAGCGTTTCAGGATTAGAAAGGTCACTTTCTTGCCTTTTCTTGGATAGAGATTTTTTCAGAGCCTCGTATCTACGGCAAACAGCCTGTAAATTACAGGCTAATTCTGATTCTGGAGTAGTTAGTCTTCCTCCCACAACATCTTCTGGAAAAATGCCACTGTGCATAGGACTATTTGGCTCCAGTTTAAAATTGGCCTCTGTACTACTGGAGCTATTAAGACTTAAGTTACCAACTTCTTCTGGAAGAGTTTCATGTAATATGCCAAAATCAATATCCTTTAAACTCCTGGAACTAGTTCCACTTGATACTTGAAAAGAGTCCCATAACATACTTTTATGCATGAAAGGTTCCTTGTAAGAAGCTTGCAAGTGGCCAAGAGAAGACTCGTCTTCACTGCTACCCATCACAACTCTCCTGGTACCTAGAGCAGGGCAGACTGTCTCTGTTTGGCTAGTTTCTAAAAGCTTGTTCTGTAACACTGAACACTCCAAACCTTGCTTGCCCGTTATTTTGCTACTTAACGAATCTGACTGATTTTGTGTTGATGGTCCACTTATGTGACTGCTCACCACATGTTTCTGAGGCACACATTTGAGGCAATCTGAAACAACTTTCTCTTCAGGCAAATGGGAATGGCTAGAATGGGATACAGGGCTTGCTGCTAGAAAGCTGGTCCTGTTCATTTCTCTTGGGTTCTGCAACACAGGTAAGGATTCTGGCAATACTTCTCTCTGTTCAGTATCCATCTGAATGGGTTCTGTACTTTTATCATCTTCCATTTCGACAGCTTTTCTCCATGAGCTCCTGATTTCGCTTACTAATTAAATGAAGGGAGGAACGCAATTATTAATATTCCCAAACAGAGCATGCAATTAAAAATTTCATTTCTGCCTAAAACTACCGACTCACGTATGTTCCACAAATATGCCCACTGGATGATAAGACTCCACAACAAACCAAAGACCAAAACATCAAAGAACTCTTTCTCCAAGTGGTCACACACAAGTAACAAAAGCTGTCCCTGAAATGTGCACATACTTTCACACAGCACATAAAAATTACAGGTATTAGAAATATGTTTTCTCATCCGTCTAAGCAGGGCTCAGCAAACTTTTTCTGTAAAGGGCAGTAGGCCATCGGTCTGTGGTGACTACCCAACTGTGCGCCACTGTAACATGAAAACAACCATAAATAATAAGCTGACCAATCAGCAAGGCTGTGTTCAATACAACTTTATTTACAAAAACACACAAGGGCAAGCTAGATTTGGTTCAAAGCCTGTCGTTCGCTGACCACTGATCCAGGCTGTGGGAAGGTTCAACCTGAATTCAATCAATTAAACTTCAAATATGAATTCAACCAGGATGGTGTGCCACATGGACAACAAAATCAGTATTTGGCCAATACAGATTATAGGTTATAAGAAAAAATTACGGGGCAATCTAGCTAGCTAGAGAGGGGTAGAAAAGATTTCTGTACACACACTTTTTGGCTGATGTTGCTGGCTGCTGACTAGAAGAGCAGAGCCTAGATATTCTATAAACGTTGAGCACAGGTCAGACGTGGATGCAGAGTGTGTTTTTTAAAAGTACTCAACTGAGGGGCGCCTGGGTGGCTCAGTTGGTTAAGCAACTGCCTTCGGCTCAGGTCATGATCCTGCGGTCATGGGATCGAGCCCGGCATCAGGCTCCCTGCTCGGCGGGAAGCCTGCTTCTCCCTCTCTCATCCCCCCTGCTTGTGTTCCCTCTCTAGCTGTGTTTCTCTCTGTCAAATAAATAAATAAAATCTTTTTTAAAAAAAAAAAGTACTCAACTGAAATATTTTCTAGGAAAGAGCCAAGCAGAACAACAAAAACAAAACTGTAGAGTATCACTGCAAAGTAACCCTGCCTACAAAATGCCGTATCAGTGAAAACATCCACATTTTATACTGGATAAAAGTCCCTTCCATCAAAGCAAATAAAGAGCCATTGCTACTAAACTGAAAGAGAAAAGAATTTTAAAAGGAGTTTCCAGAAGATATGTCAAACCATGGTTCTAACAGTAATAATGTCTAAGAAAGAAAATAAGTGATAGAAATCATTATTAACTTACTCAAGTTTTCTGGCGTTCGGGGAATTTGGTTCCTTGTTAAGAATGGGTTAGACACTAGAGAATCAAAGAGTTCCTCTAATTTTACTTCTTTTCTGTTAGTGGGCTGTGGTGAATCAGATAAAACGGCCCTTGCAACCTAAAACAGAAAAGGTAAAGCAAAAATTACCACATTCATTGGTAGAATGCAACAAAAGCCCTGATAAGAACAAATCAGCCCCTGACGCTCAGCAGCCCCTACCAGCAGATGACACAAAAAGCCGCTCAAAAACAGCTGCCAGCCACTTCCTAGCATCTATCTAGGCACAATCCTATAAGGTGTAATTAAACATAAAACTGTTTCCTCCTTTTTTTTTTAAAGATTTTATTTATTTGTTTGACAGAGAGAGAGATCACAAGTAGGCAGAGAGGCAGGCAGAGAGAGAGGAGGAAGCAGGCTCCCCGATGAGCAGAGAGCCCGATGCAGACCTCCATCCCAGGACCTGAGATGGTGACCTCAGCGGAAGGCAGAGGCTTAACCCACTGAGCCAGCTAGGCGCCCTGTTTTCTCCCTTCTTATCTGAACTGGATATCCCATTATAAAGGAAAGGTAAAAATCTTTATACCTGAGGAGATTCAGAGATAATCCTGACTACACAGTGACTAAGCTACTATCTGCAACATCTCTGAACTTGACAATTCTGTATCAGCTAAAGTGACTAGTTTTAAAGCAAGAAGTCTTCTTAATTATATAACCCACTTGTACAGTAACACCTCTATTAACAAATGAAATACACTCTGACAACATACTTCTTTGCCAGAAACCTCATTATGAGACATAAATAGTGAACAAGGCATAGGAATACATTCTAAAATAGAGAAAGTACATGATATGAAAACAGTAATTTCAACAGAACTAGAAAACAAAAAACACGCACATTAAAAACACTGCCCCAGGAGCCCTAAAAAATAAACTTTCTGGGTGCCTGGGTGGCTCAGTTGGTTAAGCGACTGCCTTTGGCTCAGGTCATGATCCCAGAGACCAGGGATCTAGTCCCACATCAGGCTCCCTGCTCGGCAGGAAGCCTGCTTCGCCCTCTCTCATTCCCCCTGCTTGTGTTCCCTCTCTGGCTGTGTTTCTCTCTGTCAAATAAATAAAATCTTTTTTATAAATAAATAAATAAACTTTCTACAACCATAATCAAATAGACCCCCCCCCACTTACCTTCCCCTATAAAGAGATTTCTTATAATTCAAATACTAAATATTTCTTGTCACAACACTATTAAAGAAAATTAATTTCACCTTGTTTTCAGAACTTTGAGATTTTGACTCTCCTCTTCCATCTCGTCCCATCCTACTACTAATATAAATTCTTCTAATTGAAAATGTCTTTCCTTCAATATCAGAAAAGAAAAACAGACTGACCATCTTTTATGTGGAGTCCATCAACCAACAAAGAGAATATAAACCTGAGAGATTTTGAAGTAGTTATAGACCATGAAACAGGTTCAACCTCCTCATGTCACAAATAAGAAAATGACTGACATCCAGCTCTCTTATTTGGACATTGTTCACTTAGTTTGATCAAGATTGAGATAAAGGAGGGAACTCCAATACCTGAATCAATATGCACTAAACCAAATTTTCCTTATAGCCGCTCAGGAATACAAAGCAGCTGATTTATTTTCAGGCTCCTTATCCAAATTCAAACAATACAAGGGATGTTGTGGGAAACGTAATAAGAATAATATCAGAGAATAGTTTGAGAATCTGTGTAAACTTCTGCAGTAAATAGTACAATGTTACTATTGAGCAATAGTAGCATTATGGTAGTCACATGCAAAGTCACTTGTCAGGAGAACTAAGATCATGAACAATGATGCATTTAATGACTTCTTAAATATTTAGAAAGCAGACAGGGCACCTGGGTGGCTCAGAGGGTTAAGCCTCTGCCTTCGGCTCAGGTCATGATCTCAGGGTTCTGGGATCAAATCCCACATCAGGCTCTCTGTTCAATGGGGTGTCTGCCTCCCCCTTTCTCTGCCTGCCTCTCTGCCTATCTCTGTCAAATAAACAAATGAAAATATTAAAAAAAAATATTTAGAAAGCAGAAAGATAAAGCCTATGTTTAGGGATAATATGTTATTGCATAGTCTTTGTTCTAATATTCAAAAAAAGAGGAAGCTTGACTAAGCAATAGCAACATTGAGATCATTTTTTTAAAGCAGACTATTTTTTTTTTTTTTTAAGACTGTATTTATTTGACAGAGAGAAACACAGCCAGAAAGGGAACACAAGCAGGGGGAGTGAGAGAGGGAGAAGCAGGCTTCCCGCAGAGCAGGGAGCCCGATGCGGGACTCGATCCCGGGTCTCCGGGATCATGACCTGAGCCGAAGGCAGTCGCTCAACCAACTGAGCCACCCAGGCGCCCCTAAAGCAGATTATTTTAATAGAGTATAATCACTGGGTGTATTTCTCCAACAATTCATGTAATGGTTAATTCCGAAAATACCATACCTGTGTTATTTTTATACTTTTGAAGGACAGTATTTATAGAATGGGATATGGGTTCTAAACCATGGATATAAGCTTAAAGAAGCTTACATTAAATCTACTTCTACTTGTTGGGAGAACCAACTTTGCTTTAACCAAGATTTTCATTATCTGTGCCCTCCGTTCCCAAAATAACCCCAGTTAATTAATAACTAATTGTTACTTCGCTTATAATCTCAACACCAATGAAGAAATAATAGATATTTTAGTGTACTTATTACAATCTCCTTCTAACCTCTTCCACCAGACGATCTTGCTCTTTTTGGAATGGATCCCTATTTCTAGGTGGCAGAAATCCTGCAAATGCAGTATTCTCTGTACTCCTTGCAGTATTTGATGACAGGGAGTCTTTCATTCCAAATTTTGGTGTCTTCTTAGAAGATGTTTCGTTTCCTTCTCTAGGAGTTCTTATCTTCATGTCCTGAAGACGACAGACATGTAATGTTAAAACTTTAATGACTGTGGCTGATCTTCATTAGAGGTTCCTGAGTTATCGCAAACCTATAAAAGGCTAACATTGTGAAATCATATGTTCACTGGCACAATTAAATAATTCCAATATGTCCATTTAGAAGCAACAGGATATATGTAAATACAAATTAACTGGGACAGTGGCAAAATGATATTTAAATATAAATTAGTATGATCAGATTAACATTGTTTTCAAATATACCTTTTCAAGTAATTTAACACTATCTGATGATGAAACTGGTGGTGACAGGAAAGAAGCAGATCTAAAAGGAAAAAAGACAATAAATCCAAGTTATATACAGGGAAGAATTCCATTCATTTGCTATATCTGAATAATCTAAAAAAACTGTCTGCCCCGTATCTGTCCGTTACGATTTCCCTCAATTCGTCCCGGTCATCAAAAGGCAGTTTATTCTAGGGAGGGATGGTGACAATCAGAGCAGTACTTTGGCCCCATTTGTGTATCAGCCTCCCAAACGGTAAACATTTTCCTTAACCACTATATATTTTAAGCCAAGAACATTCTTTATAAGGTTGAATGACTTGATGAACACTTAAAAACTTGAGTACACTGTAAACAAAAATTCAACTAACTAGAATTGCATTATTCTATTATCCTTAGGCTTCAGATCACAAAATTTCATTGTAAGAGACTTTAAGATTTTGATCTTTCATGTCCCAAATCAATTTCTCTTATGCTGAATCTTGTGTGATAGCACATACATCAGTTACACTTACAGTCAAGTCATAAGGTTGGTCAGTTTCAGTTTGCTGCACTCTACACATAGCAATCTTTACTCTTAGATTAGATCCTCACCCCTTTGGATAAACATAAAAACCTTACACATCAATTATGAAGTTATTAAATTTTTAAAGCCATCAAAGCAATAACTTCATCTTCATCTTAAAAGAGGTCACAAATTCAATCACGGATGGGGTCTGCTCACTGGTCAAAGCTTTTCTACTCCAGGTAATACAAAAGGCAAGATTACGGGCACCTGGGTGGCTCAGTGGGCTAAAGCCTCTGCCTTTGGCTCAGGTCATGATCTCAGGATCCTGGGATCGAGTGCCGCATCAGGCTCTCTCTCAGCGGGAGCCTGCTTCCTCCTCTCTCTCTGCCTGCCTCTACCTACTTGTGATATCTCTCTGTCAAATAAATAAATAAATATTCTTAAAAAAAAAAAAAAAAGAAGGCAAGATTAGCACGGAGGCCACTTTCAGTATCAAGCATGTTGGTGCTTTGCTTTCTGTTCATAGCCAGAAGTACAAAATTAATAGCTTTAAAACATTTCAAGTAACAGCAAATATGCTTTTTCAAACTTTTTCTAATACAAGCTTCTTGGAATCGTTATCTACCTTCCAAACATAATTTAAGATCACTGAAACTGCTCAAGGTTCAACTCCACCTCAACAGGATATAATCCAGGTGTCAAAGGAAAAAAATAATCATCTACTGTGACTTCATCTTAATTTTTCCAAAAAGTAACATTAAAATGATCAAAAAGTCCTCTGAAACAGGGCTAGCAATCTAAGGATGCCAGTAGGTTGCCACCACCAGATTGTGAGCTCCTTTCTGACTACTGCCAGGAACTAACACAGTGCCTGGTACTTGGCAGTGCAATACATGTTCGTAACTAACCGATGGAACCGAAAGACTGGCTGAATCAATGAATAAACATCACAGGAGCATGAGGCTCTATGGATAGATGCCACCAACTTTTCTATTTGGATCATTCTTATAGAGCCTCATAAAAGACAAAAATGAAAACATATTCTCTCCCTTCCTCTCTTCCTTTTCTGAATTGGCAATATGCTATTAGCCCTGTTAACATCTCAATCCAAGCCAACTTTGAAGCAGCCCTGGCTCAGTCACTCTATCTGCTTACTATGCCAAAACTGATGCCCACAAAATCCTAGCACTGTAACAGATAAAGAGAGAGAGTGTTACTCCCATTATGGCAATTTATCCTAAGGAAAGAGTACATCCAAAAGAAAATAAGAAACAACACGCTTTTTATACTAGTAAAAAAAATTGAGAAAAATCTAAAAGTCTAAAATATAAATGAAATGTTACAAAGCCACTATAAGTAAAAAATCAGTAAAATAATGTTAAGAAAACCTACATAAACAGACCCAAAAACCTGTACCTATGGATATTAATGCTTAGAAAATTTTGAGTGTATTAAATTTGTTTGTACATAAAGCCCAAAAAAGAACTTGCAAAAGAAGTCTAATAAGTGATTTGTTAGAAATTTCAACTAATTATTCTTCATTTTTTATTTTGTTGATACAACATATCTACAATTAACAAATATATATGACAGAAATTATAAAAAGAGAGAGATGCAGTGAGAATTCAATTTCTTTTTCTTTTTTTTTTTTTAAAGATTTTATTTATTTGACAGAGAAACACAGTGAGAGAGGGAACACAAGCTGCGGGAGTGAGAGAGGGAGAAGCAGGCTTCCCGCCAAGCAGGGAGCCCATTGTGGGGCTCGATCCCGGGTCTCCAGGATCATGACCTGAGCCGAAGGCAGTCGCTTAACCAACCGAGCCACGCAGGCACCCCGAGAATTCAATTTCTAAGACTAAGGATATTTAGTTGGCATGGATACAAGATCATACTGCCCTTTGTCTGAAATGTAATAAAGGAGAACTGTAGAGGTTAAAAGTCTAGAACTGCACTGCCACACTAGAAATATGATGGAACCCTACCTTCTAGAAACCACTGCAAAGAAAGGTAGAGCCCAGAGTGTACACCAATCACTGAATTCCAGTTTTAATATGGTAAAGCAGCACTCAGCTCGCCTAACCAGAAACAGCCATGAGATTTATGGAGATTACTTCTATTTTGGTATCTGTGGGTGACAACTGATATGAAAGGGCTAAAAGCACACAGTAATTACTCTAAAAATTACATCCTTTCCATGTCTTTTAATTGAATAGGTGTTACTGACCATATCCACATATGAATTTCCAAATTAACTACATTGATACTGACATTAAGATGATGCCATACAAATAACAGCTGAACTATACATTAAAAAAGGATATTATTTTAAGTACAGTATACCTACACCACACTTTACTGATAATAAGATTTTATTACAAAATACCTTTACCGTAAAGAATCCTGAGCAACAAGCTTCTTTCCACATGACTCAATTCTTCACCTTTCTTCTGTTTTGCTATCAAGCAGCAATAATCATTCATGTCCCACTGAGCATTTACTTGTCCCTCACCACCAAAAGCCTTCCCCTTTACCTCCCCTCTTCAATATCCCAAACCTATAACTAAAGTACAAGAAGATAATTAAAAGATCTAAAAGTCTGGAAAAGTGTAAACCTGGAAATCAAATATATTTGATACAACCTCCTTTTCCGATGAGAATTCTTAGGGCCTACATGTCTGGCTCCTATAGAATTCTGATAGTATATCCTAGTGCAAAATTCTACTTCAAAAAAGAATCTTGAAGCTCAGTGGAGTTCATAAATAAAATCTGATCTATGAATCAATCTACTACCGCCACCAATGTTTAGTCCAGCAAAAAACCGTAATCAAATATTTCATTTGCTCTCTCGAGGAAAGACAAACCAAAAACATAATTGAGGTTGGGAAGCATCAACAACTCCCCTCTAGGATGCTTTAAGAACAACAGTGATAATGGGGTAAAACAGTGAAGCCCAGTAACTTCACTCATCTTTTCAATGTCAAGTCTTCACAAAAGATTTCATTATTTTTCTTTAGCTACTCTGAAAATCAACAGCACATCCAGATCTAAGAATAAAAATATAAATATTCCACAAGTAATCCTGACCTCCTATGAATCAGAAAATTACTACACAGGAAACTCCAATAGCTCCATTTCTTTTTTTCTTTTTTTTAAAGATTTTATTTATTTACTGGCCAGAGAGAGAGAACAAGCACACACAGCAGGGGAAGCAGCAGGCAGAGGGAGAAACAGGTTCTCTGCTGAGCAAGGAGCCCAAAGTGGGACTCAATCCCAGCACCCTGTGATCATGACCTGAGCCAAAGGCAGACACTTACCTGACTGAGCCATCCAGGCATCCCACCAATAGCTCCATTTCACATATAAACTTTGACTCTTGTTAAGCTGTTTGAACTTATTAACTTATTAAGAGTATATAGAATGAAGAGAATTTCAATTCATTTAAATTTAGAATTTTCTTTTAGAATTATCCTAAGTAATTTGTTTCCATATCTGTGCCCCATACATGGGGAAGCTGGACTGAAAGACCCCTACTTAGATCAAAGTAGTCAGAAAACAGAAAACAATAAAATTAACAAATAATGTTATGTATGTCTACGTTCGATTGCTACTTCATAATGCTTAGTTTCAAAAAAAAAATATATATATATATATATTCCCCAGGTGGATTATATACATTTGAAGATTTTTGCTTATATAATCTGGCATCTGTTTTAAGAGCCAAAATAGGATAATTAAACAGGCATAAAGAAAATAAGAATACTCCTGAAGGGTATTATAATAAACTAAGAAATATAAATTTTTCATCTTTGTTAAACTTTTGGATTAGGTTGAACCAGAAGTCTTCCCATTTTTTCCTTCTTATTTAAAGCATAGAACTCTTTTTATCAAACAGCATGTAAAACCCCCAACATATAAAACAGATTAAAGAACTAGCTGCTCAAGCTGAAATGGAAAAGGATTAGACCTGTGACTGGCTAAATTAAATTAATCCACAGCACCAGAGGGCGCTGCAGAACAGTCTGAAAATTAGATGTTCCCAAAAGCCTTCTAACTCTTGGATTGTCGGGGCGCCTGGGTGGCTCGTTAAACCCTTGGATTGTCAAAGCCACAAGTGGTTTCAAAGTTCACAGACAGAAAGGCAAAAATTCCCAAGCTTGCATTAGATAATTTCCATACATGCTTTTTTTTTTTTTTAACATTTTTATTTCTTTATTTGACACAGAGAGAGATCACAGGCAGCAGAGAGGCAAGCAGAGGGAGAGGAGGAAGCAGGCTCCCCGCTGAGCAGAGAGCCTGATGTGGGCCTCGATCCCAGGACCCTGAGATCATGACCTGAGCCGAAGGCAGAGGCTTAACACACTGAGCCACCCAGGCACCCCATACATGCTTTTTTTACTTCAAGTATCAGATGATCCCCTAAGAATCCCAACATTTAGACAAACGACAAGGGGGAAAAATGCCTATGTATCAGAAATGTTGAATCTTTTTGAAAATGTGGATCCACAATGGAAAAATATTCTCTGGTTATGAGAAAAAAATTACAGATGGCCCCACAGCAGAGAATCATGGCAATTAGATGAAGATGGAGGGGAAAAGTCAATATAAAAATCACATTTGCTTTACCTGTTGCCTAGATCATATACAGTTCCAGGTATATCACTGGCTCTCCTGCAATCATTTTCTTGGTTTTGTTGCTTAGGTATATCTAAAGGAAAACAAACATTAATTATTCTTTAATTATGTTTGTATATTCTAATATCCAGGGATCTCTTTAAAGTCTTCTAAACAGAAGTAAACAGAAAAATCAGACTATATATGCTAACAGAAAAAGACAACTATTCAATGGGACGCCTGGGTTAGTTAAGTGTCTGCCTTTGACTCAGGTCATGAGCCCACGGTCCTCAGATCAAGTCCTGTATCAGGCTCATGTTCAGTGGGGAACCAGCTTCTCTCTCCCTCTTCCAGCCACTACCCCTGGCTCTCTCTCTCTCTGACAAATAAATAAATAAAACCTTTAAAAAAAAAAAAAAGAAAGAAAAAGACAACTATTCAATTGTTAAGTGTACAAATAGGACAGAAAGAGAATATCTAGAATAAACTCTTATAAAAAGAGTGATAGTTTGGGGCACCTAGGTGGCTCAGTCGTTAAGCGCCTGCCTTCGGCTCAGGTCATGATCCCAGAGTCCCAAGACTGAGCCTGGCATCAGGTTCCCTGCTTGGCAGGAAGCCTGCTTCTCTCTCTCACTCCCCCTACTTGTGTTCCCTCTCTGGCTGTGTTTCTCTCTGTAAAATAAATAAAATATAAAAAAAAAAATGAGTGATAGGTTACAGAACTGAAATAACCAACTCTAAAATTTGTATATATGGAATCATAAAAGACCCCTAACAGCTAAAGGAATATTGAAAGAAAAAACCAAAGCTGGAGGCATCACAATTTCAGACTTTAAGCTGTATTACAAAGCTGTACTCATCAAGACAGTATGGCACTGGCATGAAAACCGAAACAAAGATCAATGGAACAGAGTAGAGAACCCAGAAATGGACCAACTACTCTTCGACAAGACATTTCCATTTCCAATGAAAAAAAGACAGTCTCTTCAACAAATGGTGTTGGGTAAACTGGACAGCCACATGTAGAAGAATGAAACGGGACCATTTTCTTACACTATACATAAAAACAGACTCAAAATGGATGAAAGATCTCAATGTGAGACAGGAATCCATCAAAATTCTAGAGAAGAACACAACCAGCAACCTCTGTGACCTCGGCCACAGCAACTTTTTGCTAGACATGTCTCCAAAGGCAAGGGAAACAAAGACAAAAATGAACTATTGGGAGTTCGAGATAAAAAGCTTTTGCACAGCAAGGAAATCATCAAAACCAAAAGGCAACCTATGGAATGGGAGAAATTTGCCACTATCTTATCAGATAAAGGGCTAATACCCAAAATCTATAAAGAACTTATTGGACACCTGGATGGCTCTGCCTTTGGCTCAGGTCATGATCTCAGGGTCCTGAGATCAAGGCCCACATTGGCTCTCTGCTCAGTCTGCCTCTCTGGCTACTTGTGATCTCTCTCTCTGTCAAATAAATAAAATCTTTAAAAAAAAAAAAAACAACTTATTAAACTTTAAACTGAACACCCAAAGGACAAATAATCCAATCAAGAAATGGACAGAAGACACGAACAGACATTTCTCCAAAGAGGACAATATAAATGGCCAATAGACACATGAAAAAGAGTTTAACATTACTCGACATCATGGAAATACAAATCAAAACCACAATGAGATACCACCTCACAGCAGCCAGAATAGCTAAAATGAACAAGTCAGTAAATGACAGACAATGGGGAGGATGCAGAGAAAAAGGGAACCCTCCTACACTGTTGGTGGGAATGTAAGCTGGTGCAGCCACTCTGGAAAACAGTATGCAGGTTCCTCAAAAAGCTAAAAACAGAGCTATCCTATGACCCAGCAATTGCACTACAGGGTATCTACCCCAAAGATACAAAAGGTAGTGATCCGAAGGGGCACCTGCACCCAATGTTTATAGCAGCAAGGTCCACAACAGCCCAACTATGGAAAGAGCCCAGATGTCCATGCCCATTAACAGATGAATGTATAAACAGAATGAACGTATATCTGAATGAACAGATTAAAAAAACAGATGAATGTTCCACATACACTGGAATACTACTCAGCAGGAAATCTTGCCATTTGTAAATGACATGGATGGAACTAGAGGGTATTATGCTAAATGAATAGGTCAATCACAGAAAGACAATTACCATATGACCTCACTGATAAGTGGAATTTTAGAAACAAAACAGGATCACATGGAAGAGAGGAAAAAATAAAACAAGACGAAATCAGAGAGGGAGACAAATCATGAGAGACTCTTAATCAAAGGAAATGAGGGGTGCCTGGGTGCTCAGTCGGTTAAGTGTCTGCCTTCGGCTCAGGTCATAATCCCAGGGTCCTGCGATCCAGCACCACATTGGGCTCCCTGCCTGCCTCGAGCCACCTGCATGGTCAATTAGGTGATTTCCCTCTGCAAGGCAAGGAACACCGACCCTCCCACAAGTGTGAGGAGTTTGCGTGGGGCAGTAGTTTCTCCACCCTGCTTGTTTGCCATTCTTTGTACAGAATGCTTGACATTTAAAAACCGTGTCTGGTATATAGCAAAATGCTTTTGTTTCTACTTACCATCATTAAAAATAGCTTAATCTTAGATATCCTGTGGAGGAGATTGTCAAGGCTCTTAAATAGTTAAATAAAGGGCTTAATATAAGAAATAAAACTGTACTAACAAGGACACTGCCGTGCACACAAAGGATCCATAAATAAAGAGTTCTATACCCAGTCATGAAAAACAGGCTTGAGCAAGCGCTTCTACCTTTGCAAAATAAGTTATCTTTCTCCTTGATGCCAGACAGACTAACTTTTGGTCATTGTATTAATAATGTAGCTAAAACTTTGTATATAACTCATCTAAGCCTTTCAATCCCCTTCTTGTTTTTAAGACCTGCTTAAAAAACACCGTATCATTAGTCTACCCTTTATTGTTTAGGCACCAAACCTAAGAAACTGTAAAAAACACCTTACTAATTAACATGCCCTTGGTTTGGTTTAAGGAGTTAACTCTGAACTGTAGATAGGTGCACCTGCAAAAACATGTTTCAATGATCAAACCACTATGTTTCTCTAACAAAGACACTGTGTAATCAAAAATCACTCTCTGTAAAAAAATTTTCCTTCATGAGAATCTTTCACTTGTTGCCTATAAATAAAGACACTGAGAGCCAGCAAGGCGGAGATGCCTGGCAGATGATCAGAAAAGAATCTTCGGGGCTCTCTCATTTCAGAATCGCCGACGCCGTCCTCACCTTCTGGAACCCTGCAGGTTAGTGGTTGCTGAGGCTTGGCTCCCGCACCTGCCCAACTGGGAGCCTGCTTCTCCCTCCCCCTATGCTGCTTTCCCCCCTTGTGCTCTTTCACTGTCAAATAAATAAATAAAATCTTTATACACACACACATATTAAAAAACCAAAGGAAACAAACTGAGTGTTGCTGGACAGGAAAAGAGGGGGCTGGGGAGATGGGGTAACTGGCTAATGGACATTAAGGAGGGCACATATCATGAGCACTGGGTATTATATTTAATTGATGAATCACTAAATTCTACCTCTGAAATTAGTAATACACTACATGTTAACTAAATTGAATCAAAATAAAAAAAAATTATTTCAAGTGATAGGTTTATACTAAACCAAATTTCAAGAAAAGTGCCAGTACATAGCTCTCCAACACGATATAGCCTTGCTTCTTGTTTTGGTACACAGAGCATGCAATTAAAACATAAATTAGCAAGGCAAAAGAAATTATACTATTTAGCATATTTCAGCCCAGCATCTACGATAAATAAATAAATTGTATTTATTCTTCAACACATTAATAATTATGTGCCACTGCTATACTAACAAAGAGAAAGAAGGAAAAGGTGGAGACTTGGCTTTAAGGAGTCAGTCTAGGAAAAAGACTATTGATTAGTAGAGAATTACGGCACGGTGCTATAGTATTAGGAGAGAAATACACACAGAAATGCAAGGTGGCAGAAAGGCACCTGGCCCAGAATGGGGAATGTGATGAGGACATAAACGTACTGGGAGAAGAGGGTACAAGTGGTACGCTAGAGCATAGGGTATACTGAGTGGAAGCATACAAGGAAATAAGATTGGTGCAGGAAGCCATGGCTCCATTACAGAGGATATGCTATTCCAGGAACTCCTCTTCTTTTAACATGTTAGCTTCTGAAATGTCCTTATTTATACATGTGTCCAAAGTGTTACTGTATAAGAAACCAATGTGTATACTATGTGAACTTCTTCTTTTAATCTACCATAATAGTATGCTATATAATAAACATTTTCAGAGGCACCTGGGTGGCTCAGTTGGTTAAGCGACTGCCTTCGGCTCAGGTCATGATCCCAGAGACCCGGAATCGAGCCCCACATCGGGCTCCCTGCTCGGCGGGAAGCCTGCTTCTCCCTCTCTCACTCCCCTTGCTTGTGTTCCCTCTCTGGCTGTGTTTCTGTCAAATAAATAAAATCTTTAAAAAAAAAAAAAAAAAAAACAATTTAAATGAAATTTTCAAGTTAGATGTAATATGTAAGGTATAGGAGGAAAAAAAATTGTTTTATTACAAAAAGCATAAAATTCCGTTAAGATCCCCCAGCTCAACACAAAACTCTACCTGGTGGGAGGGGAGGGGAAGGGGGGGAGGGGAAGGGAGGGAAAGAGAGGGGAAAGGAGGGGAGGGGAGAGGGAAGGGAAGGAAGGAAGAAAGGAAGAAAGAAAGAAGGAAGGAAGGAAGGAAGATGCAATGTCTAGAGGAGAGTTTTACCTCAAAGGACCTAAAATGTGAACTTTTTTTTTTTCTTAAATGTGAATTTTCACTTTACTTCCTAAATAGACACAAACATGCCCTTAATTTCAAGGCAGACAGAAAGCTCCTAATGGACACGAGGACTAATTTCATGGTTTCACAGGACATAAACTAAGTCTCACCAGAGGGCAACGGTCTTTCCAAGTTGAAGTGAAAACAAAATGCCAATCAAATATGACAAGAGCTCTAAGAGTCATTCTATCATCCTAAGTAATGCTCTATCTGAAGCTGTCATTCATCAAACTGTGTAGTCTTTTTTTTTTTTTTTTTTAAAGATTTTATTTATTTGACAGAGAGAAACACAGCCAGAGAGGGAACACAAGCAGGGGGAGTGAGAGAGGGAGAAGCAGGCTCCCTGCCTAGCAGGGAGCCCGATGTGGGACTCGATCCCGGGTCTCCGGGATCATGACCTGAGCCGAAGGCAGTCGCTCAACCAACTGAGCCACCCAGGCGCCCCAGTCTTTTCTATGTCTACTCTTTTGCTAGTGCCTATCCTGAGCCTTGCTCTCTAATCTATGACCTTTCCTCACCAGTGTCCTCCACATGTATATTTGACTCCCAAACCAATCACCCATCCCAGCTATGTTCACCCTTTTCTTCCTAAGTCCTGTGCTAACTACTGCCATGACCTCTGGCCTGCATGAACTCACCTATGGCCTACATCTATCACATGCTCCAACCTGGCTACATAATTCACAGGTTTTTTAATGCCTTTATTCCTTCTCTTATTTACCTAACATTTACCGAACTCAGTAACAATTTCTTGTACACGAGTACTAGGCGACTGGGGACCCTGAATATAAAATGGATTATCAGATATTACAGGGAAATTCATTTTAGGTGTGATAGTGGTATAACAGTGTGATAGGTATGATAGTGGTATAATAGCTGAGGAAACTGAGATATTATAGAATTATTACGAATTTTTAGATGTGACATTACCATAGTAGTTATATAGGAAATCTTTTTATGGGAATGCATGCTGAAATACTTAAGAGTGAAAAGTTACAACATCTAGAACTTTTCTGCTTTAGCCAAAACACATGCATACACATATAAAGCAATGTAGCAGATGATGATAGTAAAAACAGGTGGTATTCAAGTAATTATTATATTATTCTTTCATGTTAAACAGCTGTGTGCTTAGACAAAAACTGGTAAACAAATGTTTGTAGCAGCATTAGTCCTAATAGTGAAATAGTGGAAACAACCCAAAGGTCCATCAATGGATGAATGGATAAGCAAAATATGGTTTAGTCATACAATAGAATATATTCATAAAAAGTAATAAAGTACTGATACATGCTACAACTCGAGTGAACCTTGAAAATATTGTGCAAATTAAAAAACTTTGAAAGTGAAAGAAACCAGACACAAAAAGCCTCAAACTATAGGACTCCATTTATGTGAAATATCCTGCATAGGCAAATCCATAGAAAGAGGAAGTACATTCGTGTCCCAAGGACTGGAAAGGGGAAGGTGGGGAGTGACTCTTAATGGGTACAGGATTTCCCCCCTTTTTAAAAAAATTTTATTTTTGAGAGCAAGAGCATGGAGGAGAGTAGCCCACAAAGGGAAGGAGAGGGACAAACAGACTACACTGAGCGCAGAGCCCGAGGCAGGGCTCAAACTCAGGATCCTGAGATCGTGACCTGAGCCAAAAACAAGAGTCAGATGTTTAACCAACCGAGCCACCCAGACTCCCCCCCAGGATTTCCTTTTAAGGTAATAAAAATATTCTGGAGCTAAAAAGTAGTGATGGTTATACAATTTTGTAAAAATTTACCAAATGCCACTGAGTTGTACACTGAAATGACTAAAATGCTATGTGCATTTCACCACAATAAAAAATAACTGCAGGGAAAAAGACAAGACAAAAATGTGAAGAAACTGCTATTATAGTGAGAAATACTGATGGGGAGGAGGGTTAAGAAAGAGAAAAACAAATAACCAACCTGGAAGTGAAGCAGGATACTGCAAAAGAATACTCCTTGCATATACTTCTTCTGAGGCAGGATCAAATGAAAGAGGAGACATTGGTGGTAAAAGATCGACAACCTTAAAACACAGAATTCATCATTATAATATACATTTCCTCACTACCACAATAACACCAAGCTAATCTGTGAATGGATGATTTTTCCCCCTAAGAAAGATGGAATTACCAAGCATGTAAATTATTCTATAACTATTTTTAAGCCAAGGAGTACAATATTAGAACAAGGAGATTACTCTATCCTCCAACTCTGCCTCAAATGTAATACTACCTAATAGCAAAAGAAATGTCCCATTTTCTTTTTAATATAATCCTCTGAATCTAAAAATATTAACTATAAATCCAAAGCAGCCAGTAATTATTCAAATGTGTACTTGGAAAAATAACAGAAACTAAAACATTTAAACTTTAAGCTCAGGTGCAAAGATGACAACTTACACATGCATAGCATTCCTAGATCATCTGTAACATAAATCAAAAGATTGCCTTATATTAAACTACTCTCCCAAAGGCAAATCTACATTACTTACTGGAGTCCAACCTTTAATTAGACTGAAAGGAGATAGACCAAGAAATTCTTTCCACTTTTTATGCCATTCTCCTTGTTTTTCAACAACAGAATGTTTTATATTAGTGAGATCTTCTTTTATTTTACACCTACAATAGCATAAAAAAAGAACTTCATTCAAATCATGAATATATAGAAGTACTGAGTAAAATTTAAGAATACAACAGTTTATAGAGAAAGGGAAAAGAACATAAACTGGAAGTTCAACCAGTATAGCACATATAAACCAAATAAATTTCACAATGAACACTCCGAACCACAGTACTTTTTCCTTTTAAGACCAGAAAGCAATCATATATGTTATTCCACTTATCTTTAAAATATTATTTTTCCCTAGTTCTGAACTCAAGTCCAAATTCTATGCCTGTTCTCTGTCCACTTCTAAAAACAGCCCAACACCTCCCAACTACTCCACTCAAGTAACAAATTTTTCTGAGGCCTAGTTTTATTAAGTAGACTCCGAAGAAAAGCTCGCGAAATTATAATTATTTCATAAAGAATTATCATTAAGGGCAAATAATTTATTCTAGACAAAAAGAAAACTACATTAATTGTCCTTTCTACTTAATGTGTCTCTCCAGTTTTTGAGTTCTAATAAAATGTTCACATCTGTTTGCCAAGGCTAAAGAGTTATCAACTACAGTTCTGCTGAGAAATTATCAAAAACACCCTACTCCTCCCCCAATAATGCAACAAAAGATCTTCCCACAGTACCTCATTTGCTTCAGATCTGATAATCTCTCTCTCTGAAGTTTGGTCTCCTTTTCAAGGAAGTGAAGGTCTATTCTCAGTCTTGCTGGGTCAGCCTGACAACGTTCATATTTCACTACTTTTAAGACTTCATTTAATAACTGAATAACTGTTAACGGGTTCAATTTTCCAGCCTCATAAACATTTCCAATGTGCAACTAAGGATTCAGAGGAGGAAAAGAAAGTGGTTCTTTAGATAATCAACTATTAAATAAATATATTTATGGTTTTTACTATTATATAAAAAGGTTACCTTAAAGAAGAGTGAAAAGTCAAATGTCTACCCAAAAATGAAGCCAAGTAAATAATTTTGGTCCAAAGAAAACTACTGTGAAAGAATTTAGTATGCCATGCCATATTTTTATATTATGCAAAAAAAGTTGCAAGCTAGAAAAAAGAAATGCAAACAAATGGAAAGCAAAATAAAAACTGAGGATAAACAGCAGGTATGATGAAAGATCATGAATTCATGTTTTAACAAAAGGTGCAAATTGTTGGCCCATGACAGCTGATTCCAAACTTAGACATGTTTATTTGGCTTGCACAATTCCAATATTTTAAAATCATTTGAATCAGCTGCCAATCAACTAAAAATTCTTAGATTTCACATAAAAATTATTTCCCCAAAGACCTCATCACTTCCTACTTTACCCCTTTTGTTACACACAATTAGCATATATTACCTATCTAGCCTCTGTACGAATCTGAATTTGCAGACTCTGATTTTTACATACTGAGAACCTGCAGTGCCTAGCATGATACCTATTACAGTGAAAGCTTTTCAGCATCACAATACTATTTTGCCTTTGTATTCCCTTAAACTATAATTAATGCCTGGCATATAGCAGATATTTAATAGATTATGAGCTCACTAAGAAAAAAAAATTCAGGCTATCCAGAAGGAAATGTCGTATAAGTAAGTGGAAATGATTTGATGGGAATTCGGGTTGATGGAGGGAGGGACTGGAAATGCCAATTTGGGAATACCACTGTATAAGATACTGATGAAAACACAGAATTAAGAAAATACAGATGACAGTAATGTGGGAAAGAAAAGGAGGCACTAAAGGAACCATGGAAAACACTTTCATTTGAAAGTTAGGGAAAAAGGAATCGGTAGAAAAAACTGAATAGCAGCCTGAAAAACCAAAGAGAGCAAAGACGTGAGGTCACAAATGTTAATGGGAGAAAAGACTAAAACACTTAACATCATCAAGATGAAAGAGAAACCACAGGGTAGAGACATTTTAAAAAGACATTTAGCAAATAGGAAATCACTGCTGCTCTCCTTGAGAACGTATAAAGAACTAGTACCATACCATCTTCTAGTTGGTAGATGTACTAAGTAACCTCCTCCATCTAACTACTGTATGATGTAGCACCATAAAAGGGTTGAACAATAAAACCTAATGGATATAAACATACACAGGTAAATGTACTATATACATGATTAATAACAGCCCTCTGTATGAATGTTTTACTAGATCTAGTCACAAAACTAAATTCTGAAGACAGAAAAGCACCGTAAGAAAAAGAATATAATTATTTATGTTTACATATTATATACTGAATATATGTATTTATTATTATATATAATAATTACATAAAAAATTTGCTCAACAGTTTACTTAGTATCAAATGCTTACCTGACACATTTGTTTCTCAATTTTGTCAAGTAAGAGCCTTGGAATATTGATAGCAACATTAGTTCCATCTAAGGTATATTGGTTAACAAGATTAAGGACTGCATTAACAACTTCTCTTTCTTTTTCCAAATACATGAGTGTTTCATTCACTGAAGCCCACAAAGACCGAACCTTTGAAAACAAAGACAAAGACTACACATAATCTGTACATGTATCAAAGAAATGTAAAACACAAATATATGCTCACTCTCTGGAACAGATGAAGTATTCCTGTAATGATTTCCGTTGAGAAAAATTAATTCTCTAAAAGCACTGATACTACTTCCAAAGGGTTGTTTTTTTTTTTTAAGATTTTATTTATTTATTTATTTATTTATCTCAGAGAGAGATCACAAGTAGGCAGAGAGGCAGGCAGAGAGAGTGATCACAAGTAGGCAGAGAGGCAGGCAGAGAAGAGCAGAGGAAACAGGCTCCCTGCTGAGCAGAGAGCCAGGACGCAGGCCTCGATCCCAGTGCTGGGATCATGACCTGAGCCGAAGGCAGAGGCTTTAACCCACTGAGCCACCCAGGCGCCTTTTTTTTTTTTTTTTTTTTTTAAGATTTTCCAAAGAGGTTTTAAAACTAAAGAATTTCTCAGGAGAAAAAAAATAATAGTAATTTCTCAGGAGAATTTAGCCCACCATGATTTTCAAAACAGATCTAAGAAACTTTATACTACCAAGATGTAACTACCATTTCCTGTGTTTTGACATGCCACCAATCTAATAGAAACTTTTGAGGCAGGGACACCTGGGTGGCTCAGTCATTTAAGCATCTGCCTTTAGCTCAGGTATGATCCTAGGGTTCTGAGATCAAGTCCTGTATCAGGCTCCTTGCTCAGCGGGGAGCCTGCTTCTCCCTCTCCTTCTGCCCCTCCACTCCACTCATGCTTTCTCTCAAATAAATAAATAAAATATTTAAGAAAAAAAAAAAAAGAAGAAGAAGAAACTTTTCAGGAGGGGAAAAAAAAAAACACTACACATCAATTTTAAGTCATTCAAGTTTCAAAAGGTAAAAATACGAAAAACCATGCTTTTTTTACTTTTTTAAATATTATTTAATTATTTCAGGGAGAGACAGAGAGAGAATACAGGCAAAGGGAAAAGAAGAAATAGGCTCCCCCATGAGCAGGGAGCCTGATGCAGGGACTTGATCCCAGGACCCCAAGCCAAAGGCAGACATTTAACTGAGTGAGCCACCAGGTGCCCCCAAACCATGCTTCTTTAAAACCAAAGAATCTTGAGCATATACTAACCCATCTATGTTTATTAAATGCATGTGTAAGAACATTTATAGGTGATACTACACTTGTGGTGAGCACAGCATAACAAAGAGTTGTCCAATCACTATGCCATATGCCTAAAACTTATTTAACATTGTATGCCAACTATACTTCAATCAAAACAGTAAAAAAAATTTTAAAGAATGTTCATAACAGTCCTATTTGTAATAGTCAAAAACTGCAATTATCTCAAACATCTAGAGTTAAAAAAAAAATGTTGTGCTATATTCATAAAACACTACATAGTACTGAGAATGAACACACAACCTACACACACAACGGTACAGATAAAACAGCATGAGTCAAAGAAGACAAACACAGAAGAATACATTCTATATACTCCCCTGTATATAAAGTTCAAGAGGCAAACTAATCTTTAATGTAAGAAGGGAGGAAAGCATTTACTCTTGGGAGGAAAATTATAAATGAGAGGGTGCTTGAGGCTTCCTGGGTAATGTTCTGTTCCCTAATCTGTATGCTGGTTACATACGTGTATTCACTTTGTGAAATTTTATCAAGCTATACACTCATGACATTTGCACTTTTGTGTACACATGGGATGGATGCCTTAGAAGAATTTATAAACGTGGGAGGCAGGCAGGGAAATGCAATAATTATACCATGTTTGTGTCTTCCCACAGCACAAGGTAAAGTTGTCCCCAAAGAAGACTCATTGGCTGGCAGTCTAGGGGTCTCACAGTCTAGGGGACTCACAGGTCCCACCATCTCCTTGGTGGGCAAAGATCCAGGATCTGGTTCTCAGATTTTTACTTTCATCTTGTCAACGGATAAGAAACTGACCGAGGGGGTGGGGGGATGGGAGAGCCTCCTGGTGGTGGGTACTGAAGGCACCTACTGCATGGAGCACTGGGTGTGGGGCATGGGCAATGAATCTTGGAACACTGAAAAAATAAAATGAATTTAAAGTCAAAAAAAAAAAAAAAAAGAAACTGACTGGATTCAGAGAAAGTGAACATTAACCAAACTCAGCAGAGATCAATGTGAAAACTTTTAAACAGGTTTCACAGCAACTTATTAAATTTATAATCTAAGATACTATATTCAGTAATAGAAGTATTTATCATCACGAAGCTGGAAAATCCATGAGAGAAGTGACTTTGCCTCTTTCCTTCACTGCTGTAGCTCTAATCTAGAATGCTTGGCAGAGAGCAAGTGATCAATAAAAATTCACTGAATAGATGAATAATTCTTTCCTGAGGAGGGCACTCACCTTTCCCAGTGGCAAACTGCCTAGGAATCCAAATTAACACCCAAAGCAGCTCAGTGATCATAAAAACAGAACAAAGAGCTTGAGAGAGATTTGATCTGAACATAAAGGCCTAAGAAAACACTCCAATTTCACATCAAAGCCACCCTCTGAAAACCTCAGATTAAATTTATGTCTGCCAGATTCCTCCCTACTGCCAACCCAGTTTCAATTTGACTTCTCATTTTTCTTCCATACTTACCATCCCCCTTCAGTTAACATATTTTATTTACATAAATTAATACTACTGATTAAGTTACAATCAAGCTGAACTTTTAACCATATTTAAAACTGCTTTTGTATATGCTTAGTCTTATAAATTATAAGTTAATTTTTCCACTACAGTCATGCTTTTTTAGAGGCACCGTGTTGACACCTTTATATATCACTTATTAACGAGTTTTTAAAAAAAAAATAAGTTTTACAAAATGAGAATATAAGAGTCCAATTAAGTAAATCAACACTGCACATCACAAAAGAAAGACTAAATTTCTGCCTTAAAAAGTACCTCACCTTTTGGATTTTCTCTTGTATATTACTTTGGTCATCACAGGGTTCCATTCTAGTTAAAAAATAAATGATCTCATTAGTCATTTTTTAAAAATCTCATGGTTATTTATCACCAAAAGAGCTAAATGATCTATAAACCCACTCACTAAGATCCACTCCAATTAAAAACAAAAATACAATTTAGCTCAAAGCAATGAATTTTTTTTTACAGATTTTATTTCTTTGACAGAGAGAGAGAGGGAGGAGGGAGCACAAGCAGGGGGAGCAGCAGGGGAACACGAAGAAGCAGACTACCTGGTGAGTGGGGAGCCTGACACGGGGCTTGATCCCAGGACCCCAGAATCATGACCTGAGCTAAACGCAGATCCGTAACCAAATGAGCCACCCAGGCGCCTCAAAAGCAATAAATTTATTAGAAGAACTGGACCAGGAACCAGAATTAAGTTCTAATCCCTTGCAACTCAGTTTTCTTATTGGCAAAATGCAGGAGCTGTACTAAGGCAACTTTCCGCTCTGATCTAAAAGTCACTTACTTTTTTATTTGATTTTGCTGTTCCATACATTCTGTTCTCAAATCTCGTACTTGTTTAACTGACAACCTATAAGAAAACACACAAATGACAACTATAATTCCACTACAATTAACTGGTATAGACCACTTTGATATTTTCCCCATTTCTCACCTTTTCTCAAGGCCTCTGAAGACTACTCTTCCAAATATACCCTGCAGCCTGCTAAGGGAGTCTAGACTTCCTCCAAGAGTTACAGGAGTGATTAAACATACAGGCTGCTATGGAGATGGACCAGGACTTCTTGGCTCATATACAGTCTATCTTCAGATAAAAATGCTGTAAGTAAGACTACTCTGCTCTCCTATCCTTGTCACACATACTTAGAGGATAAATTTAAATGTTACCTGCAACAGACGACATTGTAGTTTCAAAATGATTTCAAAGGATTTTCTAGTTTTCACAACAGATAACACATTTTTTTTTTTAAAGATTTTATTTATTTGACAGAGAGAAACACAGCCAGAGAGGGAACACAAGCAGGGGGAGTGCAAGAGGGAGAAGCAGGCTTCCTGCCGAGCATGGAGCCCGATGTGGGACTCGATCCCGGGTCTCCGGGATCATGACCCGAGCTGAAGGCAGTTGCTTAACCAACTGAGCCACCCAGGTGTCCCAATAGATAACACATTTTAAAAAGCTGTCTTACTGGGGCACCTGGGTGGCTCAGTTGGTTAAGCAACTGCCTTCAGCTCGGGTCATGATCC
>PITA01011191.1:44029-68210 GCA_004023965.1 Spilogale gracilis | reverse complement strand
ACCCTTACAGGTTATTATGCCTGGTCCTCACATCTCCCAGGGAAGCACGCCAAAGCAGGGCATCTTCTCTCTGGGTACCAAGCTGGTTTGAAGTGTGGTCAGCCAACATGTCCCCATGTTCCCCGCTCATGCTTCAAGCCACTGCCATCTCCCCTCCCCTGTCCTCCTGTAGAACCCATTGCCAAATCCAGTGTTTAACCCTTTACACCTTAGCTAATGCATCTTACTACTTCTTTCCTTCTGGAGAATTCTTTTCCCTTCTGTGTTAGAGCCTCAAGTGGCCTCCCCTACAGCCATTCTCTCTGGATTCTTTACTGAGGGAACCCAGACCTCCAGGAAAGCAGTGTGCTCTGCTGAAAGGTTATATTTCCCAGCATGCCTCGCACCTGGGATTGGCCAGTGAGGTGTCAGCTCTGGGGGAAGAGTGGGAAGGGCTTCCAAGAAAGCCCTTAAGAGTCTGGGCAGTCTCAGCTAGGAGGTAAATCTGCTTTTCTTTCTTCCTTCTTGCTGCCAGAGTGTGAATGTGATGGCTGGACCTACAGCAGCCATCTTGTGACCATGAAGTGACCTCAAATATGAAAGTCAGGGTTAAGAGGAGCAGAGCTAGAGATGGAGAAACCTGGGTCTCTGATGGAGATGAACTGCCTCCCCACACCTCCTTTACACAAGAGAAGCTGGAAAGTGTTATCTTGATTAAGCCACGATTGTAGTTTTCTGTTGCTTACAGAAAAATCCCATCCTAGACTATGCAGCCACAGGATAGTTTTCTGGATTTCTTCCTATCTCTCAGGCTGCTCCTCCTTCAGCATTGGTGATGTCTTTATTGTTCTGCCTCTGAAATGGACGGACCCCAAGCTTCCATTCTTGGTCTCCCCTTTTTCTCCATATCTCATACTTCCTAAGTTGTCTCATTCTTGGTGGGGCTTCACATCCAATGCCAGGGACTTCCGGTCTGTCGTGTAGACTCTCCCAGACCTACAGCCTCCTGTCTTCGGCCAGGATGTCGCATGGAACCCTCAAGCTCCATGGCCTGCAGGCTCTTCCTCATACTGATTTCCCCTCCCTGGGCCCCGGGGGGGAGGCACCTAGGTGGCCAAGTTGCAAACACAGAGTCTTTCTCTTCTTCCTCCTGCTTCTCCCCTCTCCGCGCCTCCCGTGCTGTCATTCACCGAGATCGAGCAGTTCACTGCCTCACACCCATTAGGACGGCTGTTATCAAAACCCAGAGATGACAGGTGCTGGCAAGGACGTGGAGGAAGTGGAACCCGTGTGCCGGGCTGGGTGGGAGCGTGAGGAGGCACAGTGAGCGTGGAAGAAATGGCAGCTCCTCAAAGAGTTAGACATGGACTTGTGATGCGAGCCAGCAGTCCCACTTCTGAGTGCAAACCCCAGAGAACCGCAAGCAGGGTCTGCAGGGGGTATTTGTATACATCCGTGTTCATGGCGACGGCGTGCTCATCATAGCCCGAGGTGGATGTGGCCCCAGCGGCCAGGACAGATGAGCGGATACACCAAGTGTGGCCCAGCCACCCCCCAGAATATTATTCAGCCTTATGAAGGGAGGAAATCCTCACACCTGCTACAACATGAACGGATCTCGAAGATGTGATGCTCAGTGAAATGAGCCAGTTACACAAAGCAAGTAGCGTTGTAGAATTCCACTTAAATGAGGCCCCCAGAGTCCTCAGGTTCACAGAGACCCAAAGTAGAATGGGAGGCGGGGCTGAAGTTAGCATTTCATGGGGACAGAGTTTCAGCTGTGGAAGAAGAGAACGATGTGGACGTGGATGGTGGAGGTGGTTTGCCCAAAAAGGAGAATGGATTCACGCCACAGGCTCTGTGCTTAAGAACGCCCTAAGTGTACATTTTATGTTCTGGGTAGTATGCCGTAATGAAAAAAAAGATCTAGCAGTTTTACTGCCTAAATTGCCTCAAGTCCATTCTGGGTCTCTGTGATAGCATTTGATTGTCAGGGGGACCACCGCAGGACCTTCCCTCTGGTCCCCTGTCTCCAGGTTTCCTCTCGGTGTCCACAGCCCGGCCCCTCTTAATCACACTGTTTTTCTAAACCTCCAATATGTTCATGTCAGTCCCTTCCATAGAAGCCTCCCTGGCTCCTTGCTGCCTGTGGGACTAATTCTAAGTGGTTTTGTCTGGCTTTCAAGGCTCTCCTGATCTGCCCTCTGTCCTCCCAGCCAACACCTCCTTCTTTTTGGTCCAGTACTTCCTCGAGTGCTGGGCCATGTCATACCTCTGTGGCTCTGCAGGTACTGTTCCACCTGGGCTCACAGTGACCCTGCTGCCTTTTCTCCTTTGTGTGGTCCACTCACGCTTCCAAGTGCTGCTCTCAAGCCGCCTCCTCGGTGATGCTGTCGCGGCACTGTCCCTTCTGGCCTCGGTATAGCTCCTTGGCCACCCCCATCGGTTCCCATGCATGTGGTGCTGCGCTGTGACTGTGTGCTGGCAAGTCTGTCTCCTGGCAGTTCTTCAGTTTCTCCCCCCTTCCTCCAGGAAGTCTTTCCTGACTCCTCCAGCCCCCAGTGACATCTGCCTTCTCGGAGCTCCCAATCACTAGAAACCTCTGAATGCACATTTAATTGAAGGCTGTCCTCTTTGGTCCTCTCATGAGGATTGGTTTGGGCACACCCAGGAGCCCGTGACAAAGCCCTTCAGCTGCAGTGACCGTGGCCTCAATTCTCTGGGTCCCTGGCATCCAGTATGGAAGAGAGGCAGGCTTGAAAATCAGTGAGCAACTCTGTGCCGGGACGTGCTGTGTCTGTTCCTTCTCTGGAAGATTCAGAAATGAACCGCCTCCTTCCCACCGTACGGACGACGAGGCCACACTTGTGAACGTGGAGTCATGCTGGGGAGCGAGGACTTGAACCTGGGCCAGCCGACTCCCAAGCTTGCGTTCTGCCCGTGCGCAAAGCCTGGGCCCCAGGATGACTCGCAGGATCGCCCTGGCCTGAATGAGCGTGTGTCCAGAGGGTGCCACCTGCACGTGTGGTAGCATTTGACTTTTCCAGCAAACCCGAGTTTGCGAAAGCTGGAGGCGACACTAAGGGGAAACAATTCGTGTTGGTCCTGGCTCCAGGTCTGGGGGAGCGCCTAGGGCCGCGGAGGCTGGGTGGGGAGGTGGGTGGCATTGGGGACACTCAGCGTCTCCCTGGTCAGCGCTGTGACACTGCCTCCAGACATGGCTTCCTCTATAGGAACGAGTCACATTTGTCAGGATTTTTTTTCCTCTTGCTAAAATTGGGCAGCTCCTGTCACCTCTCTGGCTCTCATTTTCCTCATATAACAACAATAACGACAACAAAATTAGCTGTTTGTTTTTCGGCTTTTTTGGGGGACAGATTCTTCGCAAGGCTGGCTGTGACCGTGGTGATGAAAAAGTCCCGTGCCCTTTAGAGAAGCTTTGCATCCTCTCCAGAAGCCTCTGGCATAGAGGTGAGGGAAGGATCGCTAATCGCAGTTTACAGGTAAGAAAGGCGGGAGCCGGGACATCTGGCCATGGGCAGGTTTGCTCTCTTCCCACAGCTAGTCCGTGGGAGCTGGGAGCTATGCTGAGGTGTGCGAACTAAGCCCACCAGCCTTTCTGCCTCCACCCAGTAGATGGAAGCCGCAGATAAAGAGGCTAAATAATTGAGATTTAGGGCTAAGGAATGGAGACTCCAATGGGGAGGGAGTGCGCTTTGAGAAAGAACATCACATTACTGGCTTAGGGGCCAGGGAAGGAAAGTCATTTGTCCGAAGTCCAAAGTCACAGAGCAGGGTGAGGCTAGGACTTAGCTACGATGGTACGATGTCAGGGCACTGACCAAAAGAGGAAGGAAGGAAGGAAGGGAAGAAGGGAAAGAAAGAAGAGAGAAAAAGAGAGAGGGAGGGAAGGATGGAGGGAGGGAGGACAAAAGAAAGAAACCTCAACTAACACTATTACATCCACTAGCTAATAGGTGTTCTCTGTGTAGTGAGATAGGGAATCGCCCCAGCATCCATGTCTCACAACATGAAGAACACCTATTATCTAGTAGATGCAATAATGTTAGAGGGCACCTCGGTGGCTCAGTGGGTTAAAGCCTCTGCCTTTGGCTCAGGTCCTGATCTCAGGGTCCTGGGATCAAGGCCCGCCTACATGTGATCTCTCTCTCTGTCAAAAAAATAAAATCTTTAAAAAAAAAACGTTAGAGTTTCTTTTACCTCTGAAAGTGTTTTCAGGTGTAGAAATAGAAGCTCAGTGAGGGGGCCCCACTTGTCTACAGCTTAGGCTTGGTTAGTGGGAAGCCAACATTTGAATCCAGTCTGACAGCAGCCCACCTCCACACTCGCACATGTGGGCATGAATCTGAAATGTAGCATACTGACCAGGGGCTTTGGAGTCCCAGAGAGCAGGGTCAGGGTGGGCAGACAGGCTGATTTCTAGGGGTCAGTTGTCAGCCCCTCAGCCCCTAAGTAGCCAGGTGTGCAAAGTCTCCATCAGAAGGGGTGTCGAGCATGGGGTTGGGGGGAGTGTATTGGCTGGGGGGTGGTCCGGAAGTATGTGATCGACCCTCCCTGACCTCGGTTTCCCCATCACAAAATGTAGATTTTAACTGATTCCTAACGTGTTTCCCAGCCCCACATTCCTGGCCTCCCCACCAGGGGTGCTGGGTTGACTCTTGGTGGTGGTGGGGGGAGCCAGCTGGCCCCTCCCCCTCTCCCAAGGTGTGAGCCATCCAGGGAACGCAGGGCTGGCTGTCATGGCAACCCTCTGTTGCGAAATGACGTAATTGGAGTTCCAAACGTGTGAAATCAAATACAACATCCGCAAACACAGCCTGGGGGTCGGCATGGCAACCGCGGGGCACCGGGATGGGCAGGCACTCCCTGCCCCAGAGCAGCCAGCCTGGCTCAGCCACCTGGCCTGGCACAGAGGGCATGCTGCCCCCGCCCCACACAGGTCTGGCCTCCTCTCTCTCCTGGGGCCTCTGCCAGACCCTTTCCTGCCACCCCTTTCTCTCTTCCTCTTCTTGCTTCTCTGGGAGGCAGCGTGGACAGGCCGTTAGGGGGTTGGCTAGCATCAGACAGATCTGGGTTCATGTCCCACCACACAGCAGCAGGGAGGTCTTGGGCAATTGGTGTTACCTCTTGAATTATACTTGCCTTAGATGTGAGCTGCTATCCTATCCTTTCTCTTCCTTCTTTCCCTCCCCTCGTCCTATCCCCGCCTTCCACTCTGCTCTCCAGGGCATCTGCAGGCACCAGGAGTCATAGTGGCCTGGGGCCCGGACAGCCTGCTGGCTTATCAGTCAGATGCTTTATGGCTTTGCCTGTGATCTCATTCTTAGTTCTTCCCCTCTTTGGACCTTGGTTCTCTCCTATGAAGTAAGAGCCTGTCCATCCGTCTCTTTCAGACTGTGGCCCGTGGGCCATCTATTTTGGCCACCTGGGTGCAAGTTAGAAGAGCACATCCCTGAACTCTTCCCCTTACCCCTTGGACTCAGTAGGTCCCAGGCAGGGTCCAGGAGTCTGAGTTTTAACAGGCTCTCTGCGTAAACATGAAGGACACTCCATGTAAGATTCCCTGGTCGGGTGGGGGCGGGGGCAGCGATCTTGCCTGGGGCTCTGAGCCTGGCTCTGACTGGCTGCATTCTGGGGTCCCTCTTTTTCTTCTGCAGCACTCCTGACCCCAGGCCAGCACAGCCTTCCTCTGGTTTCTGTCTCAGTCTGTCTTGTTCATTCAATCAACAGATGTCTCTCATGCGCGGCTTGGGGCCAGGTACCTTTCCCCCAACAGCAAGGGCCTGGCACTGGGACGTGTTTGGGGTGGGACTGAGAGCATGGGTGCTGGCCGGCGGCTCATCTGTCTCTGACTCAGTTTCTTCATGTGCAAACGGGGGAGCTGGAGTGGGGCTCACATGAGAGGATGACAGTGGTACTCTCTCTAGGGACTTGGCACGCCAGACACTGTGCTAGAGGCTTCGTGTGGTTCACTCATTCAATGCGACCCGTAACTTCTAGGTGGGGCTACTTACTTCCATTTTACAGTTGGGGAAACTGAGGCTCAGAGAGTTGACTTGACTTTCCTGAGATCACTCAGCAAGCAAGTTCAGACCCTCCCTTGTCTCCACACTGCCCCCCAGCCGCTGTTCCCTCTCTCCTGCTCCCCACTGCCTCCTTCAGCCCCCACTCCCCCTCCCTCTTTTCCCCTCTGCCTGATCTGTTTTCCATCGGTCTAGAGAAAGTTTCCACTCTCGCTGTCTGCCAGCCCCTCTGACCTGCCTTCAGCCCAAACCAGTGGTCTTGACCTCCCAGCAATACTGAGGCTGGAGGTTGCTGTCTCCTCCGGGCAGCCCCACTAGCCTAGGCTTCACTTTCCTCTGCCCCTCCTGGTTTCCTTGATCCAATTGAAAGGATTTTTAACAACCCAAACATTTATTGAGCACCCATCATGGGTCTTTCCTGTGCTGAGTGGGGGATAACAGAGAACAGAGCCTCGAGGACCTTGTCCTCCTGGGCTGGGAACATAGTGGGGAGCACAGGCCTGCACCTGTCTTCCTGCTCCCAGCTAGTGGGTGCTGGTACTCTCCCACCTTGCTGCTACTGATGGATCCTCTCTGTAGCCTCTCTTGACAGTCCTGTCTGCTTCCATAGCCTTGTCTCCTCCTGTGGCCTGAGGAGTTCTCAGCCCCTAGGCCAGAACTTTCTATAGTGAGCGCCAGCTGGAATGCCCACGGATCACCTGGACCCCATCACCTGCCCCTAATTGTTCTCTGGACTCCAGATGTTCCCTCCTGTCCCCACAGCGTGCCACACGTAGAACCCTCATTCTTTCACCTGTCCAATACTTACCCATCCCATGAGACCCAGCCCAGGATCACCTCTCCCAGGAAGTCCCCCAAGATGGAGCAAGTGCTCTGTGTGCCCCTAGCACAGAGGCTCCTCTCCAGCATGGCGGGATGCTTGAGCCCGGGGCCGGGCACAGAGTAGGGCAGCAGTAAATGTGCTTTTAGAGGCCAGGTGGCTATAAGAGTGTGCAAACACCTGCTCCAAATCGCCATTATTACCAATGGGGATTCAGAGGCCCAAAGTCTCAAATGAAATTAGCAGCAGAGCCAGGACTCAGCTCCAAGTGATCCTGTTTTAGAGTCTGTCACATCAGAGCCCAAGGCCAGGATGGTTAGTGGCCTCTGATGGAACAGGGCTTGGGCATGCTGACTTCTCCTGTGACTCTATCAGATTCCAGGCTTTTCCCCGGTGGATGGGAGCAGTCTGTTCTTCATACGTGTCCAGTGAGGTATTTTTCCCAGTAAACAGGTGAGCACAAAGTGCCTACTGTGTGCCAGGCGCCTGGCCGGTGCTCTCACACGGTATCTGGCTTCTGTTGTCTTGGCAGAGGAGCCAGGAGGGATGCGGGGGATCACACGTGCGGCACCTTGGCCTGTTCTCTGAGGGCTGGCCGTCCAGCGTGCGCTTGCTGAGTTTGCCCTGTGTGGGGCACATGCCAGCTGGCCTAGGGTGCCGGGCTGACCTTGGTCGGCCTCACCGGAACCCCGTGAGGGTGCGGAGCTGAGTAACTGGAGAGAGGAATCAGAACACGTGCTTGCCCAGACCATAGCTTCCTCCCTTGCCCGGAGCAGCTGGATCAAAGCCCCAGCTTCCCCGGGGGCCCAGGGGCCTGGGCTCTCTTCCTGAGGCCCTTCCTGGCTGAGCACTTCTCCGATGGGGTCTGTGGCGGGGGGGCCCCGATACTCGGGACAGTGGGAAGCCTCCATCCGTGAATGCCAAGTGGCTTTACCCTTGTGAACTTAGAGATGGCCACTGTCACCTGGGCCTGCTAGGTGTGGCAAAATGGGGGTCCTTGCTCTTTCCAGCGGACCCAGCTTAAAGACCTCAAGGGTGAGCACTTACTGAGCACTTACTGTGTGCCACGCCTTGCTTTGAGACTTCACATATGCAAGCTCAGTGTCCTTACAGCTGCCTTTGAGGTTGGAACGATTTCAAGGCCCATCTTACAGATGAGGAAATTGAGGCCCAGAGAGCAGCTTGCTCTGGCTCCTGCATTTGGCGCATGATATGGTCAGGATTCAAACCCAGACCACCTGGCTCCGGAGCCCAGGCTCCTAGCCTCAGGGTGGGCCATTGTGATCAGCTTTGCATTACCACGAGATAAAACCCAGCTTCCTTGTTGTGACCCCTGGGGTGCTGTGTGATCTGGGCCCTGTCTGTACTGGGCCTCCAGGCTGTCCCCTGCACTGTCCCTAGAAGCCTCGCTGCCAGATGTCATTTGGTGGATGAATTAATTAAGGGTACAGATAATTGAAGAAATTAATTCTAAGAATCATTTAGGATTTATACCACACCTACTTCTAAGTTTTCAAGATTGGTCGCAAAACAGAATGGGATACAAGTCAACAAAGATGGGAAATGCAGCAAAACGTGCTGAGGTCAGCAGAAGCCCTGTGTGTGTTGGGCTCCTCCGCACGGGAGTGTCAGCTGTCAGAGGCTGACCTGGGGGGACGGTGACCGGGAAGTCAGAGAGGCTGTACGGCTTTCACGTGTGGGTCTCAGTCTCCTCATCTGTAAAATGGAGACGAAATGATGTGGAATCTTATAGAACTGTCCAGGGGGCTAGCAAATATGTTAAGGGCTTAGAACAGTGCCTGGCACAGACCTGATCCACTTTAAGAGAAAGCAGCTGCTGCTGTTAATTATTATTAATAAAGGCAAACCCATATGTGCAGTTGGAGCTAGAACTTCATTTCTGGGACTTGATTCAAGGAAGAATGTCAAAAGGGGGCATGGGGACTAACTGAGTTTGATGGAGGATTTGAAAGGGCAAATATGTTTAAGACACAAATCGAATCCAAATGTGGTATTTATTTGTCTTGTTCTTTGCTAGGCATCGGGCTCACCACTCTTCTCTACTCGTCTGTACCTGTGGCCTGGGCTGGCTGGAACCTTCTCTCCCCAGGGTGCTGGCCCCTGCTCAGAGTGAGGACCCTGGGAGCACCTCAGCTGCTCACACGGGCTCATTGTACCCCTTCCGCAGCCTTGGCTGCTGGTCCTGGGATGGGAGGGGCAGCAGCTCGGGGTGGGGAGGGGTGCTCAAGGCTGGACCATGGTGACTCTGCCCCTATCAGTCTCCACCTGCTTATTTGAGTGGGAGACATGCTGGGCATTGGGCAGAGGGCGGGTGTGCCCTTCTCATCTGGCAGAGTTTACTGTAGTGCTCTGCCACTGTCTGGGAGGTGCTGAGTTATGGGCAGCAGGGGTGAGAGGGCTCGGTCGAGGGTTGGTTCAGGGAGACAAGAAGAGCCTGGCCTGGCCAAAGCTATGGACTTAGGGTCAGGTTCTTTTTTTTTTTAAAGATTTTATATATATATAAATATATATTATATATATATATATAAACACACACACATATATATATTTATTTATTTAAAAATATTTTATTTATTTATTTGACAGAGAGAAACACAGTGAGAGAGGGAACATAAGCAGGGGGAGTGAGAGAGGGAGAAGCAGGCTTCCTGCTAAGCAGGGAGCCTGGTGTGGGGCTCGATCCCTGGACCTTGGGATTATGACCTGAGCCAAAGGCAGATGCTTAATGATTGAGCCTCCCAGGCACCCCTGGGAGTCAGGTTCTTATCTTGCTCCTGTCACTGACCTTGGGAAAGTCACTTCCCTGCTCAAAGCTCTATTTCTTTGTCTCTAAGACAGATATCACAATTCTGTCCTGGTTGGACATATCCTGGTATGTGAAGGTGGAACAGGAACACAGATGTAGGACTGGATGAAAGGTCTGGACCATGCAAAGCCTGGAATAAATGGTGGCTGGTGTTTTTCTAATACACACCAGGGGCTCTCACCAGTGAGGCCAACATGCTGGGTCTATTTTGCCAAGAAGTAACCAATCAGAGCCTCCCATCCCTTGGCCCACAGAGATTGGTTCAGGGATAGACACGTGACTCAAGCTTGACTCTGGGACTGGGACTTTTCTCGGAAGCACTGGGCAAGAGTGGCCCTCTTCCTGTTGGGCTTGAGGACTGGAGAGACGGCTGGCCTAGAGCCACTGGTGACTGTCCTGTTTCCACAAAGAGAGAAACGGCCCACCTGAGGAGTAGATGGTCCAGAGGGGGAGAGAGGGACACTGAAGCTGAGGGAATGGCTTGATGTTGCCCTGCCAGCCTTGCCTGAGGCCAAAGCCTGTGTGCAAGTCAATAATCTTGGCTCATTAATACCTGTTTGTAGTCGGAATGATCCTGAGTAATGAAAGCCAACTCAGGTCTTTGCAAGCCTGGTGGATTCTCTTCTGAAAGGCATGGTTTCGGGGGACTGGGGCAGACACAGGAAGCAAGCCAAAGTTCATGCTTCCTAAAACGTACTTTGACCAGACAGGAGGTATCACAAGGGTCCCAGTCGTGGCCATAACCACATAATTCATTTGTTCATTCCTGTGTCCATTCTAAAGCCCTCACTATGCACCTACTATGTGACAGTAGGTGAGACCCAGTCCCTCTGTTTATGGAGCTTAGTGGGAAGATGCACAAACATCAAGTGATGACAAGAGCCCCCGGTGACATGGGGGAGGAGGGCGGGTAGCTCTGGGTCGGTGTGGTATAGTGGGGGTCGAGAAAGGCTTTTCTGGTAAGATGATATTTGAGCTGAGTCTGAAGGAGGGGAAGATTTGTCTGGTGGTGCAGGCGGAGGAGGACATGCCAAGCAGATGGGCCAAAGTGTTGGGAGGACCAGAAGAAAGGAAATAATTCTCCCTAACTGCCATGGGGAGAGTGGGCAGGTGGGAGGCAGGCAGAGTGGGGAGCAGTAGGACCCTGCGGAGCTGGGAAGTTCAGGAAACAGGGAGGGGGAGGAGAGAGAGGAGCAGAAGGACCAGGAAGGGGGACTGGGTGTGGAAGGTCACAGGAATATCTGTGAAGTGGCCTTCAGCTGAAGAAAGTTGTCCAAGAACCTTGATATAGGGTCTGCAGCCTGAGGTTGGAATGTTCTAGAAAGAGGCTGTCTAGGGAGAGGGCTCTGGCTCAGAGTGGGGAGGCACCTGGGGAGGAAGACCAGATGAGAGTGAGCATTCTGTCTTGAACACCCAGCGCCCAGGTCAAGGACACCCCCACATTCCCAGGAGTTCCCTGTACCCCATTCCTTTCTCTAGCCATCCCTCCAAGGGAATCTTCATCCCAACCTCCATCACCATAGATTAGTTTTGCCACTTTTTGTACTTTATGTAAATTCATCACAAGGCACACATTCTTGCATCTGGCTTCTTTCTCTCAACCTCACGTCCACGAGAGTCATCTGTGTTATGCACTTTGTAGACTGTTCACTCTCCCGGCTGGGTGGTAGTTACTGTGTGACTGTACCGCAGGTTCCTCATCAATTCCACTGTTAATGGGTGTCGGGTTCTTTCTGGTTTGGGGCTGTTAATGCTGCTAAGAACTTCCTTGTACATGCCCTTTGGGACCCATGGCCACTCAGTTCTGTTGGGTTTATACCTACAGATGGGATTAGTGGGTTATGGAGAAGGGACATAGTAGACTTTAGGGGTCTTTAGGAGCCTTTGCCAGACAGCTTAACAGAGTGGGTAAACACTCTTACACTCCACTAACAGTGAAGGCGGGGGCCAGTGGCTCCACATCCTTGCTCACACTTTAGTGTTAGTCTTTTCATTCCAGCTATTCTTATGGGCTTGAAACAATATCCTACTGTGGTTTTAACGTGGCTGTGGATAGCCTCTGTGGTAAAGGATTTGTCCATCTCTCCTGCCCATGTTTATATTGGGCTGTTGTCCTTTTCTTACTCATTTGCAGGATTCTTTATATACTCTGAATACAAGGTCCTCGTCTGCTGTATGTGGTGCTGTGTTTCCCCCTACTCTCTGGCTGGTCTTGCCAGTCTCTTAGTGGTAACTTTTGATGAACAAAAGTTCTTTCTTAATCTTAATAATGCCCAGCTTTCTCCATTATTTTCCCTTATGGTTAGTGCTTTCTGGGTTCCGTTTAAGAAATTTTTGCCCACCTGAAATTCATGAAGTTACTTTATTATGTTTAGAAGCATTGTTTTATCTTCTACATTTAGATCTAGAGTTGAACTGCAGTCATTTTTTGCATGTTGAGTCAGTGGGGGCGTGGTCAAGATTTTTTCCTCATACGGATACTCACTTGATCCTTTCATTGAAGAGACTGTCCTTTCCTCGCCGCACTGCACTTCACTTCTCTTGTACATCAAGTATCATGTGCGGTCTGTTTCTGGACTCTCTATTCTATCGGTCTTCTCTTCCAGCCCCAGTATGATCCTCTCTTAGTCCCTGTAGCTTTACAACAGTCTTGGAAGTAACTGGGTCTTGGTCCAAACCTCAAAGATGGGTTGACATTTATTTCTCATGGTTCTGGGGATTGGGACTCCAAGATCAAGGTGCTTCCTGGTTCGTAGACAGCCATGTTCTCGCTGTGTCCTCACCTGCAAGAAGGGTCGAGGGAGTTCCCCCAATCTTGAGGGCTCCATGCTCATCATCTAAGGTCCCATCTCCTAATATCACCACCATATGAGGTTTAAGATTTCAGCATGAATTTTGGGGGACACGGTCATTCCGAATGTAGAAAGTAGTTTAAGTCCTCTAGCTTGGTCTTCTTCACATTTGACTTGGTAATTCTTGATTCTTGGCATTTCCAAACAAATTTTAGAATCAGCTTGTCACCTTTCACATATTTATATATATATTAATATATACATATATATGAAAAAAATAACCTACTGAGATTTTTATTGTGATTGCATTGAATTTCCATATCAATTTGAGGAGAACTGACATCTTTGTGATATTGAATCTTCTGATCTGTCATATTTTGTTTTAAAAATCAAGTTAATTTAGGGGCGCCTGGGTGGCTCAGTTGGTTGGACGACTGCCTTCGGCTCAGGTCATGATCCTGGAGACCTGGGATTGAGCCCCACATCGGGCTCCCTGCTCGGCAGGAAGCCTGCTTCTCCCTCTCTCACTCCCCCTGCTTGTGTTCCCTCTCTGGCTTTATTTCTCTCTGTCAAATAAATAAATAAAATCTTAAAAAAAATCAAGTTAATTTAATACTTTCCTTCATAGATGTGATAATGCAGAAAAGTCGTAAATGCAGACATGTAGACAGAAGGCACTTTTAAAAAAATGTATTTATCAATTTAAGGCTCTTGATCTTTATTCTGGAGCCAGCTGGTGGCAGAGCCAGGACTGAATGCCACAGCCCTGACTCTGACCAGTCCTCTCCTTCAAAGGCCCAGTCCATTGGCCTTTGGGCCTCCAGGCAGTAGAGGACACATGACCTCCTTTCCAGGGTGAAACACTTTCTTACAGCCAAAGGAGTCTTTCCTCCTCCTCAAATTGTTTCCTGTTTCTTCTCCAATCCAGATTTCTTCCCCAACTCTTAAGGCCTGTCTTAGTTCAGGCTGCTATAATAAAAATACCATAGACTGGGTGCCTTAAGCAACAGAAGTGTTTTCCTCACAGCTCTGGAGGCTGGGAAGTCTGAGCTCATGGCACCAGGATGGTGAGGTTCTGGTGAAGACCAACCTCCTGATTTGCCAAGAGCCATCTTTTTGCTGTGTCCTTGCTTGGAGGTGAGAGCGTGTATTTGTATCTCTTCTTGTAAGGACAATACTCCCATTCCTGAGGTTTCATCCTCATGACCTAATGACCTCCCAAGGGCCCCATCTCTAAATACTTTCACACTGTGTCTTCTGGGGGGACACATTCAGTCCCTCGCAGAGCCCAAAGTCAGCAGCTCAATAGGGTTTGCCAGTTCTAGACTTTGCTCACTTGTCTGAGATTAGCTTCACGGTGAGCACTCAGGATGACTACCCTCCACTCCACTCCTGATTTCCATCTAAGGGTGGTCTTGGTGGTTCCCATGGCAGATGTCACCTCTCCCTGATCTGGGGCTCCTTTGGTCTTGGTCATAATGGGAGGAGATGTTTGGACCTGATGCCATTGGAAGTCCTCTTCCATGATGGGCTTCTCATGCTGGAAGAAGGGGTGTGGTAGCAGTCCAAAGTTATACCCACACCCTGTCTTTCTAGTCTTTTTGGTACCATGGCAGCTAGAGCAAAACTCATATCTCAACCCTAAGCTATTGTTGTGTTCTGTATATCAACTCACCTCTTGGTACAGAACCAAGGGGATAGACTTCCTCAAACACCCGTTGGGTTTTGTGCACGTGGAAGGTGAAGAATGGGGAGTGGGAGGAGCACAGTGATGACTGCACACACAGCAGGCTCGGCTTGTTGGCATCAGGTCCTTGCTCTGGCCCACCAGGAGAGTGCGGTGCAGCGATGTGGGTGGGAGGTAGCTGAGCAGGGGCTCAGACCTTTGTGTATCTGTCGCAAGTACTGGTAGGTTCTGAGTACTACACCCTCAGGGGTTTCTGGCCACCTGTTCACTAATCAAAGCTTGACCTTGTCCCTTGCCATGCATGTGAATTTGAATGATGCGTGCAACCATAGCAACAAGAGTTAAGCTATAATGTCCTCTTCTGTAAAAAAGAGTGAATAAAATATTCCACTTTAAAATGAGGGTGGTAATCATTCCTGTGAAATAGGAGTAATAATAATCTGTCCATATAGAGCTTTTCTTTTAAATTAATAGACTGTTTCTAAAAAAAAGTTTTCGATTTATGGAGAAACTGGGTGGTAGTGTAGAGAGTCCCCCCGCACCCTCACGCCCGATGAGTTCCCATTTTAGTAAACTTTTGCTTTAGTGCAGTACACTTGTAATCAATATATTATTTTAACTAACAGGTATAGTTTATATTAGGGCTTACTCTTTGTGTTGATTGTTCTATGGGTTTTGATAAATGCATAATGTCATGTATCGACCATTATAATGTCACGCAGAATAGTTTCATTGTCCTAAAAATCCTGTGCTTCACTTACTCATCCCCCTCTCTGCCTCCCCCACCACAAGAACCCCTGGCAACCACTGATCTTTTTCCTGTCCCCATAATGGTGCCTTCTTCTGGAACGTCATAGAGTTGCAATCACAGACTATGTAGCTTTGTCAGACCAGCTTCTTTCACTTAGCCATATGCCTTTGTTTCCTCTGTGTGTCTCTCCATGGCTTAATGCTCATTTTTTTAAATTTAAAGATGTTGTTTATTTATTTGAGAGAGTGAGTGAGAAAGAGTACAAGCAGCAGGAAGAGGCAGAGGCAGAGGGAGAAGCCGACTCCCTGCTGAGCAAGAAGCCCAATGCGGGGCTCGATTCTAGGACCTGGAGACGGTGACCCGAGTCGAAGGCAGATGCTTAACTGACTGAACCACCCAGATGCCCTAGTGCTCATTTATCTCTATTGAACAACACTCTATTAAATGGATGTACCCCAGTTTGTTCATCTGTTCACCTTTGGAGGGACTTCTCGGTTGCTTCCAGTTTTCAGCAGTTATGAGTAAAGCCGCTGTATAAACATCTGTGTGCAGGGTTTTGTGTTGAAAAAGGTTTTCAACCATTTGGGTAAAAATACCTGGGATCCTGATTGCTGGATTGTATGATAAACTGTGTTTGGCCTTATTAGAAATTGCTAGACTGTCTTTCAAAGTAGCTGTGTAATTTTTTCTTGCCACCAGAAATGAATGTAGCTCCACACCCTTACCAGAATTTGATGTTGGCAGTGTTTTGAGTCTTAGCCATTTTAATAGGTGTGTGGTGGTCTGTCGTTGCTTTACTTGGCAATTCCCTAATGACTTATGGGGTTGTACATCTCTTCGTATGTATGTCTGCCACTGGATATCTTCTTTTTGGTGAAGTATCTGTTCGGATCTTTTGCCCATCTTTTAAATTGGACTTTTTTTTGGTTTTCTTCTTACTGAGTTTTAGGAGTTCTTTGTATGTTTTGGGTACAAGTCCTTTATCAGATACTTACAAATATTTTCTCCTAATCCATGGCTTGTCTTTTTATTCTCCCTCTCTTTTTTAAAGATTTATTTATTTATTTATTTATTTATTTATTTATTTATTTATTTATTTGACAGAGAGAGGGAGAGTGAGAGAGGGAGTACAAGCATGCTGAGTGAGAGAGGGAGAAGCAGGCTTCCTGCTGAGCAGGGAGCCTGATGCGGGGCTTGATCCCAGGACCCTGGGATCCTACCCAAGCCGAAGGCAGGTTCTTAATGACTGAGCCACCTAGGTGCCCCTCTTTTTATTCTCTTGACAGTGTCTTTCACAGAGCAAAAGTTTTTAATCTTAATAAAGTCCCACTTATCAACTTTTTCATTCAGGGATCATGCTCTTGATGTTGTATCTAAAAACTCATGGCCAAACCCAAGGTCACCCAGATTTTCTCTTATGTTGTCTTCTAGAAGTATCTTAGTTTTACATTTTGTCTTTAGTTTTGCTTTATAGGTCTGTGGTTAATTCTATGTTAATTTTTTGACGAGTGAATGATCTATGTCCAGATTCTTTTTATTTCCTTATTTATTTTGCATGTAGATGTTCAGTTACTCCAGCACCATTTGTTGACAACACTATCTTTTCTCTCTCTGTTTAATTGGCTTTGCTACTTTGTTGAAGATCAGTTAATTATATTTGTGTGGGTCCACATCTTTGGCTCTCTATTCTGTTCCAGTGACCTGTTTGCTTATTATTTTGCCAATAGCACTGTCTTAAAAATTGTGCCTTGATAGTAAGTCTTAAAGTCAGGTAGTGTCAGGCTTCTTTGTTCTTCTTATTCAGTATTGTGTTGGCTATTCTGGATATTTCAGTAAGAATTGCACTGAATCAGTGATCTTGGAAAAACCTGATATTTTAACAATAGTGAGTATTCTTATTTATGGTCATGGACTATCTCCAAGATTTTATTTAGATCTTCTTTGATTTCTTTCATCAGACTTTTGCGGTTTTCCTCACACAGGTCTTGTCTATTTTTTGTTAGTATTACATTTTTTGATGCTAATGTAAATGATATTGCATTTCTAATTTCATATATTATTGGTGTATAGGAGAGCAACTTTTTAGACTTTTATTATATTAATTAATTAATTTATATTTATTTTTTTCTATAACCCAGCAACTCTATCCTTCCCCTCTCCCCCCAGCAACCCTCAGGTTGTTTCCTAAGATTAAGAGTGTCTTATGGTTTGTCTCCTTCCCCGGTCCCATCTTGTTTCATTTTTTTCCCCCTCCCTACCCCCTATGACTCCCTGCCCTGGCTTTCAAATACCTCATATCAGAGAGATAATATGATAATTGTCTTTCTCTGATTGACTTATTTCGCTCTGCATGATACCCTCCAGTTCCATCCGCATCATTGCAAATAGCAGGATTTTATTCTTTTTGATGGCTGCATAGCATTCCTCTGTGTGTGTGTGTGTGTGTGTGTGTGTGTGTATGTGTGTGTGTGTGTACCACATCTTTTATCCATTCACTAGTTGATGGACATCTAGGTTCTTTCCATAGTTTGGCTATTGCGGACAAGCAACTGACTTTTGTGTATTGACTTTGAGTCCTAAAATCTTGCTATAACCCATTGATACAAGAGTGCCAGCAGTTTGTTGTTGTTGTTGATTTTCAATGCAGACAGTCATGTCATTTGCAAACAAAGATAGTTTTATTTCTTATTTCCCAATATGCATACCTTTTATTTCCTTTTCTTATCTTATTGCATTAGCTAGAGCTTCCAATATGATGTTGAAAAGGAGCTGTGAGAGGGAACATCATTGTCCCCCATCTTAGGGGGAAAGCATCTAGTTTCTCACCATTAAGTATGATGTTAGCTATAGGTATATGGTAGTTCTTCATCAAGTTGAGGAAGTTTCCTTCAATTCGTAGTTTGCTGAGAGTGTTTGTTTATTTGTTTGTTTTTAAAAATCATGAATGGATGTTGGATTTTGTCAAATGCTTTTCCTGCCTATGTAGGGTTTTGAGAAGGTTAAGTGAGCAAATGCATCTCTGGAGCCCCCAACACAGGGGTTAGCATTGGGAGGTGCTCAATATACACTGGAATTGTGGGGTTATCTGGCACCAGAAACAGACAGATTCCAGACCCAAATTGCCTGAATTCAAATCCTGACTCCACCACTTGTCAGTTGTATGACCTCAGATAAGTTACTTAATGTCTCTGTGCCTCAGTTGCTTCATTTGTAAGAGGGGGGTGATAATAGTGTCTCCTTCATAGAAGTGCTTAAGGATTAAATCAGTGAGTATTGTAAAATGTTTGTTATAAAGGCTCCTGGCACACAGTTAAGTACTGTACAAGTATGGTCCTCTCCTTTGTGTTGCAGCCAGATTTCTACACATCAGAGAAGCAGTTGAGAACAGATGCTCAGATGATCTGGCTTTGAGTTCCAGCTTTGTCATTTATTAGACATATGACATTGGATGAGTGACAAACTCTATGCCTCGATGTTTTTCATTTGTAAAATAGTAACAGTACATATGTCATTGAATAACTGGAGGGAATTTAATGTATTGTATTATGTATGTAAAGTGCTTAGAAACATGCCTGGCCCAAACCTGTTAGCTATTACTATTATTTCAGAGGCCAGTTTTTCAAGGCCCAGTCTCTAGCGAGGTTGCTCAGAGAGCATGGTGGATGAGGCACATTGACCCATGATACATGTTCTAGGGTTGCAGACTGCAGCTGGTGGATAATCTAACCATTTGGGTGGCCTTAGGGTCTGCCCAGGAGGTAGTGAGCTCTCCATCACTGGAGGTGTTTAAGCAGAAGCTAAGAGTTTTGCTAGATTATCTGAAAGTTTCTGTCTAGGCTGAGAATCTGGTAAGTCTTAGTCTGGCAGAAAGGATGGAACTCAAGATTCTGAGAATGTGCCTCACAATATTGGTTGGGGTTAGCTCTGACACCTTTCTTCAGCTTTCATTAGAACCATTCCATTTATATCTGTTTTATATTTTGAGACTCCAGTGACATTTGGGGGGGTTGCTATGGTATTTCTGCCACTTGGAACCATCTGAAAGTCTTATAGTCAAGCCCGTTGACTGAGGCTCCAAGAGAAGAGGTTATTTACCAATGTCATGCAGTGAGTCAGGGGAATAACTGGTCCCAGAATCTGGGATTCCTGGTTCCTAGTCAGGGCTCATTTTATCTCAACCTCCTGACTTCTTGTTACTGCCACTGTCAGCCTCTGATGGGTGCTCTGTCTTCAGCTCTCATGTTGACTGACAACATTAGCCCTGGCTTTGCTTGAGTTCAGCTCCATGGAGTGGAATCAGCACAGGCTGTTCTCCAAAGCTTTAAGTCATAAACTAAGCTTCTCACCCTGGACCTGGCTTGCCTAGCCTTTGGGCTGCTGCAGCATCTCCATGGTGATGACAGGAGGCTACCCCATCCACTAAAGTGGTATTTGCTTATTTATTTACCCAACCAACAGAGAGTTGCTGAGTTCTGAGGACATGCAGGGCATAGTGCTAAGTTCTGGGAATACGGTGTTGTGTAAAATAGATAGGTCCCTGCCCTCGTGCATCCCTACAGTCTAGTAGGAAAGGCAGACGAATAACAGTTAATTCCATTTGAATATTGGTTTAGCCAGGGTAGGCTGACTATTGGAAAAACAACCATAAAATATCAGTGACTTAATACAACATGGGATTCCTGGCCAGGTGCCTTTCTTCAGCTGCTCTCGTTCAAGCAGCGACTCAGGGACCCAGGCTTCTTCCATCTTGTGGCTCTGCTGTCCTGCAGCTCCCTCAGCATCCTTCCCATTCATCTGGAAGATGGAGAAATAGAGCCAGCGTGCAGAATCATGAGGGATGTCAAGGCCAGGCCTTCTGCCCTCTTCTCATTGGCCAGAACTCAGTCACATGGCCCTGGCAAACTCCAAAGAAGGCTGGGAAATGTAGCCTAGCTGTGTGCCTAGGAAGAAAGGGAAATGTAGTTTGTTGAACCCATGGCAGTTTGTGCTATAAGTGTGATCACTTTTATGTTACGGATAAGCTGGAACACCTCAGGAAGGCTTCTCAAGGTAGGTGACATCTGACGTGAGATCTGGAAGGTAAATAGGAGTTGGCCAGGGGAAGAGAGGGAGAACCATTTTCCTGGTATAGGCAAATATCGAGCACGGTGTGTTTGAGGAACTAAAAGATAGCCAGTCTGGCTAGAGTTGAGAATGGGAGTTGAGGGGATAATGAGGTTGGACAGTGAGACCCAAAGCATGGATGAGTGTGGCATCAGGACAGTGGGAGCCAGGAGAGGGTAGTGATATGGTCGACTTAGATAGATCTCTCCTGCTTCTGAGTAGAAGCTGCACTGGAGGGGTGAGAGGCTGAAGGTGGACAGTAGTAGGAGGGTCTAGGTGGTGCATGATGAGACTGGACTAGGGCAAGAGCTGTGGTGTGGGAAGGAGGGGATGCTGAGTAGTTAGCAGCAAGAACTGACAGCACCTAGGGACCCATCAGATGAAGGGGCATGTGGAAGGATCGAGGACAGTGCCGAGTTCACATGGTAATTATTGGGCTATTCAACCAGAGGATTTAGCCGAGTCTGGTTTGTGATCTGTTTCATAAATGAAAAGTTTTATTGGAATACAGTTCTGTCCATTTATTTATGTACTGTATGGGGCTGGTTCTACACTATGATGGTAGTTAAGTAGTTTGACAGTGACCAAATGACCCCCAAAGCCTAAAATATTTATTATCTAGCCCTTTATGGTTAAGTTTGCTGAGTCCTGAGCCAAATAGTTGCTCAATGCAGTAAATTAAAAAAAAGTCAGTTAAAATAGTATCATAACTTAGGCCATTGTTGTTTTCATTCATTCATTCATACCTTCAGCTTCGATTTCCCGGCTCCTCTTTGATGGTGTTCTGCGCACCTGTGTCCAAATAGCCGGTTTGTGAAGTGGGCCTGGTCGCTGTGGCCACGGTGTGGGCACCGTGAGGTCCGTGGCGGAGTCCGCAGCACATCTGGATGCTGTTGCCGCCGTGGGCCCAGGTGTGTGGCCTGCCTGAACCGAGCTGCCTTCTAGGGCCAGTAGGTCTTCTAGGGTAATCTCGTTTACACAAAGCTTTACTCAGACATGGTGTCATTTACTCCAAATGACAGTCCCTTGAGCTCAGCATTACCACACCTCCATTGTGCAGAGCAAGGCACCGAGACGTGGAGATGGGAGCAGCTCAAGGCAAAGGGAAGAAAGAGGCAGACCTCTTCTTGGTTGGAGCTAAGGGTCTAGCTGGGGCGACTTGTGGGCTGAATTTCTCTTCCCCCCGAAGACAGAGGGAGCAGGGAAGGCGTGGTCTCTGGGCTGAGACCGCAGACCTACCAGCCCCGTGGCATCTCCTCTGCCATCGTCTCCACCAGGGGTTACAGATGTGAGCTGGACAGTGTGGGAATGCAGCTTTGCGGCAGTAATTAGTTTATTCCTGAGGTCAGCAGTATAAATAGTAGAAAAATGTATTTCCTGTTCCAAGCCAAATAAGCAAGTGGCAGCCAGTTGGCTGGGTGCCATTGATGGGATTTCAGCTGTGCGTGTGCCTTGCCTTTGGCCACGAGTTTGGGCGGGAGAGTAGAGGAGGAATGTTCCTTCGCAGGCCCGATCCTGCCCATGACTGGTGACTTACTGGGAAGCCTTCCGTGGCCCGCCATCCACCCAGGTGGTGCCAGGTCCCTGCTATGATCATGGGGACCAACACAGGTGGGAGGACATTCAAGGGGCAGCATCAAGTCTGTGCCAGTGACCATGCCATGCGCCTGGCACATGGTTGATGATCAAGAGACGTTGTTGAATGAACCATCAAATGGGAACATGCTCAGCTTTTGAATGGAAGGGAACTGGATGCAGGGGCAGAGGTTGCATGGATGGTTGAGGACACAGAACCATTGCTTCCTTCCCAGGGATTGTGGAAGAAATCAGAAGTCGATTACTTCTGGGGTCACCCCATTTGGTGCTGAGATAACCAGATGGTAGGCTCCCCCTTATGGAAAGTCCTCACTGTCCACACGGATTTTTTTTTTTTTAAGTATTTGAATGCTTTTTCTGTAACATGTATGTTTGTAACCCTTCCGCTTTTTGTTTGTTTATTTTTCCATTCATTCATTTCTGCAGAGCTAGTGCATGGTATTTAAGAAGTGAGGGAGTCAAGGAGGAAGATGCCCCATGTCTTTGTTCATGCCAGACCTACACCTTGATCCCTCCCTTTGCTTGGCAGCCTAGAGGTCACATTTACTAAAAGACTCCTTGACTGCCCAGACTTGCCCTCTTCTCTGTGCCTCCCGGCCCCCTGGGTGGCCCCTGGCAGAGCCTCCATCACCCTGGTAGCTTCCTGTTTACTGTCTGGATCCTTGAGGGAAGGATGTCTCTGATTCTCCACTGTGTCCCCGGAGTGGGGTCTGACTTAAGGTAGAAGCTCAATAAATAGCTATGATTTTAGGGAAGGAGAGACAAATCTCACACGCTCCTTCATCCCTCCTTAAAATCCTTTCTGATGAAATAAATACCACCATTTCTTCATTATAGAGGTAGACTGCTCTCGTCATCCTGAATATGTTCACCAAGCTTTTTTCTAAAGGACACTCACCTCCACAGGCAACTCTTTCTTAATCCTCCTCTTCCGCCTCTTTCACATTTCACCCAGTGAACGGAAAGCACAGAGAGAGTGAGCAATGCACCTAGGCTCACACAGCCAAACAGGAGTGCAGATGGAAGCTGGGTGCATCCCTGGGAGTCATTCTTGATGTGACAGCTGGCAATTCGGGGAGTCCCTGTAGCGGAGTGTGGTGTGAGGGGTGGGCACTCTGAATCCTGCCCGGTGGCTGGTGGGGGGGGGGCGTGCTCTGGGGACTCTTGCGTATGGTGACATTGTCCTTCTATTGCTTGGGCATGAGCTGCGACTGACTCCCGGGGGCTCCACTTCCCATCTGGGAACAGAGCCAGACACTAGCTGGGACCCAGGCCTAAACAGAGATCATCTGAAAAGTTTGTGGGGCTGCCTGAGCCCCGGGTGAGGGGTCCTTCCCCTGCTTTGTTCATCTGCTTCATGGGCAACATTTCACTTCCCCCTGTAACCGTAGGCTGCCCCTCTCCCTTAGCCCCTTCCAGACTCCTACCCAGAACCTGCAGTGACTTCCATAGCCTTCCCACCATGGCACTTGGACAGCGTTCCTCTCTAGGAGGCTTTGCCTGGTATCCACCCAGCGTTTTGTCCTGGGTCTGAGAACCTACCTTCATTCACGCTGGCTTGGTGAAGTCTCACTGCCATTCCCATGTGTGGGGTCTCCACCAGGCTTTCTCCCGTGACCATTAAAATGAGGGCAAACAGCAGTTTGCCTCCTCTGTTTCTTTTATTCACAAGATATATGGTTCTCTCCTCACCTGAGTAGATCTGTGGCCACTGAAATCCAGAGTAATTGAAACCACCCCCCGTTTGGTCTGTGATGTCTCCTTCCCATCTCTGTCGGGCTTGGGACCACGTGCTGCAGAGGACACGAGATGCTGTAAATTATGATTGGGGCCTGGATGGAGGCAAAAGCAAACAGGGACCACAGGCGGTGCTGGCCGCAGCTCCCAGGCCCCAGGCCTGTCCAGTCTGGTCACGAGGACTTTGCTGAGGGAGCAGCTGCCCAGAGCCAGGCTTGGGAGGGGCCGGGCTCCTGTGTCCTCCTTCCAAACCGCTTTCTCCTTCATGGAGGGGGCAGCAGCGATCCCAGGGTGCATGGCTCTTTGCCAGGCATGGGGCCCGGCCAGGTGTGCTTATCCACTGGCTTTGGGCGCCCTGAAGGGTAGCAGTTTCGCCACACCACCTCAGTCTCTCATCAGCTTCAGTGATAGACATGTCCCCCCAGCTCCCCTTCCCACCCCCCATTCCTGCGCCACGGTGCCCCTCACTTTCAGGCCAGGGGAAGTGCCGAGCTGAGCCCATGGCCAGGGGCGACACAGACACAGTCCCTGCTGTCTGGCATCTCCTGATCCAGGAGGAATTTGCCCGGAGAGCAGGGCTCAGGCAGCTGGTGTGCCGTGTTCTTAGCTGTAACCGAGACGCAGCTGGCTGGCACGGGCTGGGGCCTCCCGATTGGGCCGCTGTGTTTGGAAGCTCCAAATCCTCCGCTCTCCTCGAACAACGAGGAATTCAGGACGTTGATCCCACCAAGGATGAAAAGGCCAGGGGCTCCCAGACACCTCCCCCCACCCCCAGGGGTGTTTGGCTGAAACTGTCACCGGACCTGGAGACACAGCGGCTGGGTGGGGCGGGGCGGGGGGGGGGG